>CM021100.1:721114249-721220759 GCA_007115665.2 Sequoiadendron giganteum
CCCTCAACCCTTCAACCCTAATCCCTCTACCCCTATACCCTCTTAATCCTTGAACCCTCAACCCTTAAACCCTAATCCCTCAACCCCTATACCCTCTTAGTCCCTGAATCCTTAACCATCAACCCTTCAACCCTAATCCCTCTACCCCTATACCCTCTTAATACCTCAACCCTCAACCCTAATCCATATAACCCTATACCCTCTTAATCGTTGAACCCTTAACCCTCAACCCTTAAACCTTAATCCCTGAACCCCTATACCCTCTTAATTCCTCAACCCTTAACCCTTAAACCCTAATCCCTCAACCCTCAACCCTCAACCCTCATCCCTAAACCCTAATCCCTCTATCCTTATACCCTCTTAATCCTTGAACCCTTAACCCTCACCCCTTAAACCCTAATCTCTCAACCCCTATACCCTCTTAATCCCTGAACCCTCAACTCTTAAACCCTAATCCCTCAACCCCTATACCCTCTTAATTCTTGAACCCTCAACCCTAATCCCTCTACCCCTATACCCTCTTAATCCTTGAACCCTCAATCCTCAACCCTTAAACCCTAATCCCTCAACCCCTATAGCCTCTTAATCCTTCAACCCTCAACCCTCAACCCTTAAAATTTAATCCCTAAATTCCCATACCCTCTGAATCCCTCAACCATCAACCCTTAAACCCTAATCCATCAACCCCTATAACCTATTAATACCTCATCCCTAAACCCTAAACGCTTAAACCCTAATCCGTAAACCCTCTACCCTCTATCATCAATCCTCTACCCTCTACTCTCAAACCTGATCCCCCAACCCTTAAAACCACTTAGTAAACTCTCTACCCTAATCCCTCAACCCTCTTGAATCTTAAAACCTCAATCCTTAAACCCTTAAACACTCAACCCTAAACCCTCCACCCTCAACCGTCAACCCTAACCCCTTAAACCCTAAACTATTAAACCCTCTACCCTCTACCCTCTACCCTCAATCCAATACTCTCTACCCTAAACCCTAATCCCTCAACCCTTATACCGTGAAGTATAAGAAAAATCTCCACCCTAATCTGTAAACCCTCAACCCTTAATATATCAACCCCTATAACCTCTACCCTATATATTGGACCCTCAACCCTAATACCTTGACCCTATACCTTAAACCCTCAACCCTTAAACCCTCTACCCTTTACCCTATACATTAAACAATCAACCCTCAATTCTAAACCCTTAACCCTTAATCCCTCAACCCTCAATCCTTAAACCCTAAATCATCTACCCCTTATATTGGACCCTGAACCTAATCCTTCAACCATATACCCTCAAACCTATACCCTAAACCCTCTACCCTCAACCAAGTAAATCCTTAACCCTAAACCCTCTACCATCAACCAAGTAAACCCTTAACCCTAAAACCATAACCCCAAACCCTTCAACCCTAAACCATTAAACCTTCTACCCTATACCCTCAACCAAATACCCTCTACCATCGACCCTATTCCCTCAACTCTCAAACCTTAAACCCTAATACCCTAGAAACCCTCAACCCTATAGGTCCTCCATCGTAATCTCTCAACCCTATACCCTCAAACCCTATCACTTTATCTATATCTATACATCTCACCTCTCTGTCCTTCCCTCCCTCCTCCCTCTCTAATTATCTCTATCTACCACCTCCCTCTTTCTACGTACCTCTCGTTCAATCACTCCCTACCACCCTCTCTGACTACCTCTATCAATGTCTCTTTATGTCCCTCCCACTTTATCCCACTCTCTCCCACTCCCTCTCTCTCCCACTCTCTCATGTCTCTCCTTCCTACCCCCTCTCTCAAGTCTCCCCCTTTAGAAATCTACCTAGGTAACTCTCTTTTTTCTCTCTCTCCTCTCTCTATCTATCCTTCCAACCCTACCTAGATAAGTCCCTCTCACTCCAACCCCCTCTTTCTCTACCTCTATCAGGTCACTCCCTCCCACACCCTCTCCCTCTCTCTCACACTCTATCTCTCTCACACTCCCTCTCTCTCCCACTCCATCTCTCTCACAATCCCTCTCACTACCTATCTCTCAAATCTCTCATTCTCACCCCCCCTCACACTCTCAAGTCTCTCCCTTTGGCACCCCACCTACATAACTCTCTTTCTCTTTGTCTCTCTCTCTCCCCCCCTCTGTCTCTCCCTCTCCCTCAATTATCTCTCTCCCTCTCCCTCAAATCTCTCTCTCCCACCCCCCCTCTCTCTCCCTCCCTCCCTACCTCCCTACCTAGATAAGTCCCCCTCACTCCAAACCATTCTCTCCCACTCCCTCTGTCTCAAACTCTCACTTCCAACCCCTCTCCATCTCTCTAGATTCTCCCTTTGTCTAAAGACATACATAAGTGCATACATACAAGCATAATACATATGTACATATAATCTTACATCCATACAAGTATACATACATACATGACATACATGTACATAAAAACATACAAATATATCAAAATACATTCAATATATTGGAATTTAACATAAAGGAAGACATAAAGTGAGCACGTTATAATGTGCTTGCGTTATGTCGTAGCTGACATGTTCCCCACATTAGCAAAAACCATGTGAAAAGTGAGATATAATGCGAGCACGTTATAACACGCTTGCGTTATATCTTGCTTTGGGAATTCTCGAGCTTTAGGCTTGGTATTTGCCTTGGAATACCAACCCAAAGGCTTGGAGGGCATTCCCAATGACCAGAGATGTGTTTTTAAAAAATCCACCATATTTCTCATAATCAAGTTCATGCTCACCGTCAGGATTGCACGTGGTTCAATATTGAAGAAATTGAACACATGGGTAATGTTGGGTTATCTCTTAGCTATCCAATGATGTAATTTTTTTCACTTTCTGAAAATGTTAAGTCTTTCATCCATAATTTATTTTATTTGTATGTCTTTTTTTTGCCAAAAAGAAGTGTTTGGTATTTTTTCCGTTATAAATTAATCATTCATCAATTTTTCAAATAAATTATTTTTAGAAACTAGACTCCATTCTACAAAATAAAAATAAAATCAATTAGTTTCCAAAATTTGTAGGGGTAGCATGACCAAAATTCTATTTTTTTAGGAAATATCCACTTCGCAAATTAGTAAAAAATCAATTATTCATTGAAAAATTATCAAAAAAATCATGCGTCAACTACATATTGTTAGCTAACTTCTGACCATTGTGATTTTAAAAATACTAAAAAAAAATTCACCGTAAGAAGGTCGTACAAGAGTTGCTATGTTATGTTTTTTCTGACAAAAAAAACACCAATTTGTGTACGACCCTTATTTGATCCCCTTAATCTCAACCATTTTCAAAATAAATTAGTAGCTTAGAAAGTAGACTCGGAGCACTTGAATCCTTCTTTTAGTTCCATCTGAAAATTTTGAGTCTAAGTATCCTCAATTTCACGTCCAAGGTCAGTATTTCCTGATTTCAGGAAAACATTGTCCACTTAAGTCCCCTTTTTGGGAACCATCTTGGTGCAGTTACCCTTATATTTTATAGAAGAAAAAGGTGAAACAACTCAATATTGACCAAAAATTCAAGAGATTATTAAACACCATCAAAATGTGTTTCAATAATCCAAGGATGTGCCTCTAATAAAAGATTGTAGTCATGACACTAAATTACTACCAAGAAACATTATTCATCCCAAAGAAAGTACATATTTATCCCTTATGTTTATTCTTAAAAAAAAGGATAATCCATGGATAATATGCTCATATTACAAGGAACTAAAGAATATCACTCATAAAGACAAGTTTCGTATTCCTATTTTTAATGAATTGGAAGATAATAAAATCTATGCATAACAATCCAGATGTCCCTTTAATGTGAAAGAAGTAGAAGGAAATGTGATGTCGTGTAAAGTAATTAAAGACCTTATAAATATTGTAGCGATAAAAGAGTGGTCAAAACCTAAAAATATTAAAAGGTTTGAGATGGTTTTAGGGCCTAACAAAATACTTTATAAGATGTGTTTGTACCTATCATTGTACAAAGAAAGATTTATTTTGGGAAGGAAAATTCTTGGTATGCCAAATAAATAAAGGGTAAATGATAAATTTTATTGGCCTCTAACAACTATTAGGAATTCCAACACAATTTTGGAAGGAAATACCAATGGAATTCATTATGGTGCTTCTAAGGTCAAATCAACTTGAAGTAATTTTTGTTGTTTTGGATAGAATCATTAATACTAAATAATTTAATAAAATATCTTATCTATTTCATGCTATTACTATGGAAAAGGTATCCATGAGAAATATACAAAAACTTGATGTATTTCTCAATATGATATTGCAAAAAAGAGCCATATCAAAATTTCTAATCAAGTGAAAGACTTTTACAATTGAAGATAGAACATGTGGAATGATGAAAAATTTAGACAAAAGACTTTAGATTTGCTAAGAAGTGAGGGAATCACCTTTTTTAAGGGGATGTGAATGTTATGATTCTAATATCATATATTCCTAAGTACATAATATATATTCTTAAGTATAATAAGGATAAGAACTTGTGACATGCTCAACCTTAATATTAGTCTTAATTAATACCTTAAACTCTCTTAACTAGAATGAAGGAGTGTGTCCCTATATATTTATCCCTATAAATAAGGAGGAAAAATATCTCCCATATCATTATATCACCATGTATTTAATTCACATTGTTATCTGATTATTTTAGGTCACCCTAAAATTGGTATGCTAGTTTACAATTTTTTGCATTTATTTATAAAAAATATCATAATATAATAAATATATGAAGGTTATTGGGTTTTGATATATTCATTAATGGTGTATCAATGCACTTTTAGTTTTGGTTATTTTATTTTTTAATATATTACACATGTTCTAATTATCTTCCTTATTCATTGCACTAGAGTAAACTATAACATAACATAAGAATGTCGCACATCTTCTATCTGTAATTTATTTTCAACACCATGTACCCAATCTCTAATTATTATGTCATGATAACTAATGTAAAATAATTCTCTTTTGATGGTAAATACCATAATGCAAAAATATCAATTGGAGAATATTAGCTAGATTTTGAAATGTTTTTCATCCCAACTAGGGGATCAAGAGTAGTTTTATAGGTGCAATGGATTCAATAGTTGAGATTAAATTACTTTAGTTTTCATGATGTATTCATTTTTTTTAAAATGATCACAAAGCTAATTTATCAAATCTCATAATATGGATAAATAATTTAATAAAGGATATTGTGGCATAATAGCATAACTACAATGTTTAGAATCACAAGACATGACAAATCAACATCATCTAGAACTTCAAGAGACCATTCAACACCATCTATAGGTTTCTCAAAAAACCTAGGGGTATAACTCTAGTTAAAGAGAATGATCATGCCATTGAGTTAAGATCAAGAGGTATTCATCCTAACATTAAACATTTTTTATCCATAGGAATAAATGTTAAAAATAAAGTAAAAAATTGTCAAATAAATGTTAGATTTGGGTATTGTTAATCACGGATTTTTTTTATATCCATATCTAGAAATTATAGTAAAAAATAAGAGTGGGTAATGGATATTGTGCCCAGATAATAAGAAGCTCAACAAACTATATCTCAAGGATAAGTTTCCTTTTCCTATTATTGATGAATTATTAGATGAATTAATGGTGTATTTTTCTTTAATAATTTATATTTATATATAGGTTATCATCAAAATTAAGTCAAGTAGGAGGATTATGTATAGAAAAATACCTTTAGAACATATTGAGGTACGTATGATTCTTAACTGTCATTTGGTCTCACTAACATTCCATCAACTTTTCAAAGCCTCATAATTTTAGTGTTATGCCCATTTCTTTGGAAATTTGTGTTGGCATTATTTGATGAAATCCTATCTATAAAAAATAATAGAAAAAAAATTTCAATATGTAGAGAAGGTATTACTTTGGACATGTGAAAAAAAATCAAAAGTTTCTTTGTGGTGAAATATATGGAATACTTAGGACATGAGATTTCATAAACAAGTGTTAAGGAAGACCCTTGGAATATTACAATAGTAAATTAGTGTCTACAACTTAAAATTATCAAAGGTTTGGAAATATTTTTGAGTCTAATAAGACATTATACAAGATTTTATCACAACTATTCTTGGTTAGTATCATCTTTAACAACATTGTGTTAGCTACCTCAAACTTCTCTTTAATACATTTATTATAGAATTTGATTCTTCTAGACATCTTATTAGGGTAGTATCAATGAAAGAATGAAATTCCTTTGAATTTAAGGGTTAAAAATCAATGGAAATAAATTTTTAAAGACAATGTATGAGATAAATATTAGTTATCATTCATATAGTTAAATAGTGACACTGATATATAATAGGAAGACATCTCAAATTCAAGATAGATCATGAGAGCCTAAAATATTTTTCTCAACTTATAATTTTATTTAGAGGAGCAAGAAAAATGGATCACCAATATGTTAGGTAATGACTTTAAATTTATTTTTTAAAAAAAGAGAGGATATTATAGTTGATACCCTTTCTCAATAAGAAAAAAAAACAATTTATGACATTTATTTATTATCACCTAAATAGGTAGACTATGCATGAGAAGAACCATAAACATGATCTTATAATGAGTAGTCCCATTCAATAACATAAATAGGATCCATCTTATTGAGATAAGTATGTTTAAAAAGAAGACTCCTTATGGTACAAAAATAATCTCTTTCTAAGAAAAATCTAAATTGAGAGCATAACATATTGTATCAATTACATGACTAACTAGTATGAGGGAATTTGGGATTGTTAAAGATGTATAGATAAAGTAATAAATTTAGTTTTATTAAGGTATTAAATGGGGTGTAAATTTTGTTTTTCCAAGTGTTTAATATGTCAAAATAAAGATAAAATAGTAAAGACCCTAGGTCTCCTCATCCATTGGGGATTCTAGCATAACACTAGAAGAAAATATTATTAGAGTTCATTATTGGGTTGCCAAACTTAGATAACCTCAATGTTTTTTTGGTGGTTGTGGTTAGATTCACTAAATAAAAAAATAATTGGGGTTCTCTCCTTCATTTCAAGTTATTACTACAATAGAAGTAATATTCCCAAAATCATGATGAGTGATTGCAACCCTATATTCACTAGCATATTTTTGACAAACATACTTGTAGTATGGGGTAAAAAACACTACATTATTTTCATTATCATTTTTAAATATATGGCCAAACAAGACTATGAATAAATGTTAGGATTGATGTATACATTTATTTGCCTCTAATAAAAAAGAACAATGGTGCAAATGATTATCATTAGTAAAGTGCTCATAAAATCAATTATTTCACACATCAAGGATGAATCTATTTGAGATTTTTTATCAATACCCCATACTATTCATTTGTGGCTATGAATATGATGAATTAATAAAAATTGTAGTGAGGTATTTTGAGGAGAAAGATGGAACAATTCTTTGATTGTAACCCTATAAATAAATGTCACTTAAGAAACCTAGAAAAATCAAGCTTGCATCCAAGTTTTATGGTTTCTATAAGTTTCTCAATTAGATTGACAATAGAGATAAGTTGGAATTTCCACCCTCCTCAAAAATTAATTTTATATTTCATGTCTCTTGTTTGAAGAATCTAATGGGTAACAAGCTTACAATCAAATCAAAATTATTGAAGTCAGATGAAGAAGGGAAGTCTATTTTGGAGTTCCTAAGGCTTGAAGAGATTGAAATAGTTGTGAGTCTAAGTCACATTGAGTTCATAATGAAGTGGAATAAGATTAAATACACGTTTCATGCTTATTTTCATTAATAAGCTTTAGTTAATTCCCTTGGATAACCTAATTAAGATGAAAGGTTCTATTCCTTCCAAGGAAAAGAGAAACTCTTCCAACCCATTATAAATTGTAAGATTAAATTCATATTTTAATATAATGATTAATGGTATCATACTTTTTTTTTTTATATATCTATTTATAAATTATATCTCAATATAAACACCACGTTTATTGAAAAATGTTTTTGAACAAACATATTTAAAATTAATACATTTAATAAGAAATACTTTAAAAAAAATTGAGGTCAAAATTTACACACTGATAAATAAAAATAGAGATTGGGAACTTTATTTGCATGTGGTAGGAGGATTGGTAGGCTGGAGTGGCCACAAAAACCTCCACTAAAAAAATCGATAATGGTCAAAATAAGGTTACAAGAATGTTGACCACATGATATTGTAAGGCTACAACACCATCTTAGATGTTGAAATTTAATCCCAACTTTGCCATGCCTACCCCACCTTTTCCGCATTCCCACACCTCCTCTTGCAACTCTATGTGGTGGTGTGGTGACTACCGTTGTCCATCTCTTCCCTCTTCTATGTCGTGTGGTGGTGCGGTGTCTACCGTTGACCGACAACTACTTATGTGGAGCAGTGTCTACTCATGTGGTGGTGCAGTGTCTACCGTTGGTCCAATGCAGTGGAGCGGTGCCTTTGGAATCCTTCAAGTTTGTTCTATTTGCCTAGCGGTGTTGCACTTAAATTTTCTCTGGTAGAATTTCTGGGGTGAAATATCTTTGGTCACTTTCTTTGTATTTAATATAAAAAGGAAATGTTTAACGTAATTAAATAGTTAAATCTGGGCATCTCTCAAGTTTTTACTATGGTAATTAATGACATTTACTTCACCTCTTTTCTAGTGTATTTCTATGGTGATTTTTGAGTCTATATTTTATTAAGGAGGTTTTATAATTTTTTTTAATAGAGAGAAAAGTCGTATTTCTCTACAAAAGTAAAAATTGTGAAGAAACAAAGAAGCAAATTTTTTATGAAATGATATATATATATGATTTGAATATATAATACAAAATCAGTTTCTGGATAATTTGTGTGCTTTTATTTTCTACTCTTTGTTTTATTTTGGGTTTTGATTTCTCCTTTGCCTCTCCCCTTCACATTATATCAAAGTAGGTTCAACACAATAAAAGGATTTTTCTCAAAGGGCTCCAACAAAGGCATTTAGACAAGTTATTACATTCAAAATGATAACAATCAAAAGCTTAAAAAACCCACAAATCCCACAGTTTAACAAGAAGAATTAAGACTACTAGGCAATCACCATGGTGTTATTTTTCTCTCAAGACATTTGGGATCTTGCTAATAAATTAATTCTAGAGCCAGTTGATGCAACAACATACAATGCTTTGACTCAAGCATAGAAAGACTTGTTGAGAGATAACAAAAAGAAGGATTCAAAGGATCTTTTTTTATATATTTCAAGCAGTGCATGAGAGCATTTTCCCAAGGATTACAACAACAACTAAGTGCAAACAAGCATGGGATATTCTCCAAATAGCATATCAAGGAATGGAAAAGGTTAAAACAGAAAATCTACGAATGCTAAGAAGGGATTTTGAAACAATATATATTAAGGACAATGAATCAATAGATTCATTCTTCACCCAAATCATTGGACTGGTAAACCAAATCAGATCACATGGTGAGAATCTTGAAGATAGGAGGGTTGTTTAAAATATTCTAAGGAGTGTTCCCATGAAATTTGATTCAATTGTTGTGTCCATAGAGGAAACAAAGAACCTCTCAAAATTTTCAATTGATGAGCTCAATGCATCTCTCATTTCTCATGAACATAGGTTGAGTAGGTCAAAAAAAACATCACTCAAGCATGATTTCAAGACACAAGCTTCAATCAGTCATCATGGTAGAGGCAGAGGTAGATCAAATTTAGAGGAAGAGAAGAAACTCTTATAGAGGTGGAAGAAGCAAACCATCAAGATCAAGTGGTAAAGCCAACAATCAAAAATCATGCCAAATTCCATCTCAAAATCAGTCACAAGGTCAAAGGTATCACAAATCTCAAATCCAATGTTAGTACTACAAAAAAATTGGGCATTATATGAATGAGTGTAGAGAGAATCAATATGATTTTAGTAGACAAAATGAAAATTTAACAAAAGAAAAAAAATAAATTACAATGTTTTTGGCATGTAATGTTGCACAAGAAAATGAAAAAGGCATATGGGTTTTAGATTCAGGTTGTAGTAATCACATGACACGAAATCTAGAATATTTTTAAAGTTTAGATTAAAATGTAAAATCTGATGTCACATTGGGAAATCACAATAAAGTGTCAGTCAAAGGGAAAGGAAACATCAACATTCTAACTAAAAAGGGGAATGAAAATTATATTTTAGATGTGTATTTTGTACCTGGTCTAAAACACAATTTAATGAGTATAGGGAAACTTGTTCAGAAAGGGCTTAGAGTATCTTTCAAGAATGGACTATGCATAATTTTAGATAAATATCCAAGCAATCAACTCATTTACAAGGTTATAATGATAAATAATATAATGTTTCCCTTGAATATTGAACTAGATTTGAACATAACACACCATTCAATCAATTAACAAGTGAATAGAGAAGAAATTACAACAGTCACACAAAAAATATTTCAAGTAGAAATAAAAGATTAAAATTGGTTATGGTATCTAAGATTTGGGCATCTTAATTTTGGTGGTAAATTTTCTTCATTGGAAAAGCATGGTCAAGGTATTTCCTTTAAAAGAGAAACCAAAAAGAATATGTGAAGGATGCATCTTAGGAGAGCAACATAGAGAATCATTTCCAATAGGTAATTCAATTAGGGAAAAATCACCATTGAAGATTTTGCATTTAGACTTGGGTGGACCTATGCAAACACCCTCAATTGGTGGAAGTTTTTACTTTTGATCTTTTATTGATGATTATTCAAGGAAAAAATTGATCTACTTTCTAAATAATAAGAATTAAGTGTTTGATTTCTTTCGTCAATTCAAGGCTCTTGTTGAAAAGAAAAATTTACAACTAGATACACACCTCAACAAAATGGAGTAGCTGAAAGAAAAAATAAAACAATCATGGAAATGGCTGGGAGCATGTTGAAAGCCAAAAAATTTCCAAATGAATATTCGTCTGAAGCTATATCATGTGCAGCTTATATAATGAATAGGTGTCCAACAAAAAGTGTTATGAATATGATTCTTGAAGAAGCATGGAATGGAAGAAAACATAATGTTGCTCATATGAGAGTATTTGATTGTGTGGCATATGCACGTGTTCTAGATGAACTAAGAAGAAAATTAGACAACAAAGGAGAAAAATATATATTTTTTGGATATAGTGATGAATCCAAGGCATAAAAAATTTATAATCCAACAACCAAGAAAGTTGTAATCAACAAAGATGTACAGTTTTTAGAAGATGAAGCATGGGATGGAATTGTAGAAAGACTAGTTAATATATATTGAAGCAAGTATATCTCAAGAGGAAAGTGAAGTTTCTATGCCAAAAAATAATCCTACAAATGTGACTCCTTCCACACCCATTCAACCTCAACAAAGTGTTCACCAAGTGACACTGCCTAGTGTAAGGGCAACCTCACACATTCAAACAAGAACTCCAACAACTGGACAACAAACACCATCTACAATAGGGATTTCAAGTGCAGGACCAGCAATTCCACATTCCATGGATTCTACATCTAGTGATATGTAAAATCTTGCATTGGCAAGAATGAGGAGATAAAATCCAAAGTATAAGGGACATTTATGAGAAAAATGAAGGTGAAAATAATAATGATCAAATTTCTCTTTTTGAATTTTATTCACAAACAGATGATCCAATTCCTTTTGAGGATGAAATTAAATATGAAAAATAGGTATGTGCAATGGATAAAGAAATTGATGCAATTGAAAATAATAAAACATGGGATTTGGTAAGCCTTCAAAAAGACAAGGATGTAATAGGAGTGAAGTGGGTTTACAAAACCAAATTAAATGTAAATGGTTATCTTGAAAAGCATAAAGCGAGACTAGTGGCAAAGGGATATTCACAATATCCTGGAGTTGATTATAATGAGACATTTTCTCCTATAGCAAGCCTAGACACCATAAGACTGATACTTGTGATAGTAGCTCAAAATAGTGGTTTGTTTATCAAATGGATGTAAAATCAGAATTCTTAAATGGCTACCTTGAAGAAGAAGTTTATGTGGAACAACCACTTGGGTATGATCTTTTGGGTCAAGAGGATAAAGTCTACAAGTTCAAGAAAGCCCCAAGAGTTTGGTACAAACAAATTGTTTACACAATGGATTAAATAGGTGGATCAACGAGCCTACATTGTACACAAAGATGAATGAAAAAGGTGAAATTCTTATTGTATGTTTGTACGTTGATGATTTAATATTCACGAGTGACTTATCAATTGATTTTTTTAAAGGAGACATGAAGATAAAATTTGAAATGACTCATTTAGGTCTAATGAAGTATTTCCGTTGCATTGAGGTGAATCAAAATGAAAGGGTATTTTCATTTGAAAAACAAAATATGAAAATGATATTTTGAAATGGTTTCATATGTTGAATTGTAAATCAACACCAAAACCTATTGTGATAGGTTTGAAACCAAGGATGACAAAGGTTCCAATATGGATTCAACTTTGTATAAGAGACTTGTTGGCAATCTCATGTACCTAATAGCCATAAGGCCAAATAACATGTATAGTGTAAGCTTTATTTCAAGGTTCATGGAATCTCCAAAGGACTCACATTGGAAAGTTGGGAAAATAATTCTAAGATATCTAAGTGGAACAAATGCTTATGGAATTCAATATTCGAGTTCAAATGAGTTCAAGCTCACAGGTTACACAAATAGTGATTGTGCTGGGAGAATTGATGATAGAAAGATCACATTGGATTATTCTTTTAACTTTCACACTGGTGTAGTATCATGGAATTCAAAGAAACAACCCATTGCCACCCTTTCATCAGCTAAAGGAAAGTATGTAGCAGCAATAAGTGCATCATGTCAGGCAGTTTGGATGAGAAGAGTGTTGAAAGAGTTGAAACATGAACAAAAGGATGCAATAAAAATATATTGTGACAACAAATCAACCATAACACTGCCAAATAATCCATTTTTTCACAACAAAAGTAAACACATAGACACACGATATCATTTCATCAGAGAACTAATTAACAATGGAGAGATCTTTTTGGAATTTTATAGATCTGAAGATCAATGTGCAAATATTTTCACTAAGGCTTTAGGAAAAGAGTTTTATTTATCAAAGAGATCAATTGGGCATCATAAATTGCAGAAGTTGTGATTAAGGGGGGTTGTTGGAATTTAATCCCAACTCTGTCATGCTTACCCTGCCTTCCCCACATTCTCACGCCTCCTCTTGCAGCTCTGTGAGGTGATGTGGTGAATACCGTTGTCCCGCTCTTCCCTCTTATGTGTCGTGCAGTGGTGAAGTGTCTACCATTGACCTATAGCTACTTCTACTATCCTATGCGGTAGAGTGGTGCCTCTGTATTCTTGCAAGTTTGTTCCATTGGCTTGGTGGTGTTGCAATTAAATATTTTTTGACATGAAATATCTTTGGTCACTTGCTTTGTATCTAATATGAAAAGGAAATTTTTAAATATGATTAGACAATTAGAACTAGGCATATCTGTCAATTTTTTATCATGGTAATTAATGACATTTACTTTACCTCTTTTCTAGTGAATTTCTATAGTGGTTTTTGAGTCTATATTTTAGTAAGGTGGTTTTATATAATTGTTTAACAAAGAGAAAAAGTGGCATTGCTCTATAGAACAAAAAATGGGAAGAAACATAGAAACATCTCCTCTATGAAATGAAATATATATATGATTTGAATTTATAATACAAAATTAGTTTTTCGATAATTTGTATGCTTTTATTTTCTTCTCTTTGTTTTATTTTGAATTTTGTTTTCTCCTCTGCCTCTCTCCCCTTCATTAGAGAGCATTTGCCAATTTTAACATTCAAGATAATTTATCAAAATAAGATATCAAACTCGTTAAATTATTAAAACTCATACATTCATAAGAATTAATTTAGTGTAGCTTTAATTGTTAAGATGTGATTTGAACTGTTTTATGATAGAACTTTGCATTTTTCAAAATAAAAAAATATCAATATCAGTAAATTATTCAATTAAAATTTATGTTGAAATAAAACCATTATGTAGTTCAAACATATATATAGGCATTATTTGATATGGGAAATAAGGATTTTATACATTCAATATTCCATTGCTCCTAAAAGTTTTATATCCATGTAAACTTAAAAGTTCATAGGTATAAATCTTCTGTGCTCCTAAATTCATCCAGTCTTCCTCAAATTTCAACCAGTTGTGTCTGTTGAGCATAAAAGAAATGTTTATTAGCAATAAAGTGATTCAAACTAGTAACTAAAAATAATTATAATTGAGCTTGATGAGTTAATACAGGACTTCCTCATATAAATAGCCAACACCCAAATAGAAGGTAAAGGATCAAAGAATAAATTACAATTACAAATAGTGGGTGAAATTCCTATAACAAAAAATTTGGCAAACCTTCTTAAGTCATGTCTAAAAAAATTAAATTAAACTCACTGGGATAAAGGAGAAGCTTCTCAATGATGTCAACCTGGGTCATGAGCATTTTTCTGCAACAATATCGCACCAGTCCTAAATTGTCGAAGGCATCCATGTTTAAATTATACAGTCTTCGCATCAACATGATATCTTTCTTATTATGTTAAAAGGGTTAATTAAGGAATCATGTATTTACACAAGACAAGAGTGAGAGACAAAATAGGATTCTATCAAGGAACCCTCACAAACATCAAGATAAGAAGTAAAATAATAATTAAATTGAATTAATTAGAATAGATTTTTATAATCATGAAGATTATTGTTAAATATTTTTGAATTAGATTGTGTTAATATTTTTTACATCAACCTTTCAGATCATACTCTTAATGTCGATGAAAAAATATTGACACAATCTAATCTCAAAACATTTAACAATAATTGAATTGAATCAAAACAAAAAGACACTAAACTATATTTGGATCATCATAAATCAAATCAAATTTTACTTCCCAAGAATCTAAATCTTCACTGATTTTGTGAGTCACAAAATTACCTTCACTGATTTTGTGAGTCAAAACTTACTTTCCCTAGATTGACCTTTGTTACTTTCTTTCTACACAATATTCATACTTAAATGACTTTTTTCTTCTTTCTTTCTCCATAATATTCATACTAACCATACATTTAAGGCTATCTTTAATCAATTTTACCATCTTGTATATGCCCACAAAACTTGATTATTTAATTCAGGTGTAATTTAAAAAGAGAAGTATGAAAACCATTCTTAAAGCAGTACAGGAAAGATTACCCTTCATTATAATCCATGCTTAGTAACTGCAAATAAGTATCCCATTTGTCTCCAACTACCTGAACGACATACTCAATAAGCACTTGAATAACTTATGATTTAAGAAAATAATAAGAGCATAAGTTACCTTCCCACAGGTGAAGCACTGCACTCGGATGATCATTGGGAGTTTTCCCAAACTAAATTTGAAGGGTTCAAGGGGAATGCCTGAATCTATAATGGCAATGAGTTTATACTAACTATTCTCTAGAATAATGGACAACTATGGTATTTCATTTTAATCAAATGTTACTTAGTGGCTAGCACATTTTTACTATTTGATTTGTTTAGTTCGTCAAAAATAAATTTATTTATAAATTTTGTGTTATGTATTATTTTATTTTGTCAAATATAAATTTATTTATAAATTTTGTGCTATGTATTATTTTATTTGTTTAGTTTGTCAAATATAAATTTATTTATAAATTTTGTGCTATGTAAAAGTTATCACCTGTTATTTGTTATTAGATTTATTAAGTACTATATTTAATATTATTGGAAAATTTATATTGTTTAATTAAAATATGTTTGAATGAAAGATTTAATTGCAATTAATATATATAATTATAATAAGTACTTTTGGTGAGCTATTTTATGAATTTTTTAAAAATGTTTGATAATGAACATGTAAGTTGTTCTTAAATGAACCTTCATAATTTATTTATTTTAGTTCTTGTCAAGGATAATAACACATTTACTTCATGTTATACGATTATTTTAATAAGCAATAAAGTGTACTAGCTCAAAAGTAAAATTAAATAAATATCAATGTAAGTTTGCACTATTGATCACTTCATAAATTGATAGCCAACATAATGGGAAGAAGTTAGCAATATGAAAAACATTGTTCATTAAAAGTTGACACATTGGCTCAAGAAGGTCCCATGATGGTGAAGTTATAAAGAAATTTAATAAGTAGAGCCATCAATTGGATACAAAGGAGTTATATGGGAGGAGACAAAACACATATATGTATAATACTCAAACCTTTAAGGGTAAATATTATTCTTCGCATTCAACTCATTGAGATTAATGTGATGACGGTCGGGTCACACCACCCGAAACCCACACAAATCACAACAATAGATAGCAACACAGAAGATGCAAGACAAAAAATGAAACTACAGATTCAAAACTTACATGCTACAGCCTCATGGGTTTGATTTATTACAACAAAATCAACTCTGAAAACAAAATATATTATTCAAAGCCATATGCACTAATGGAGCCACCTTATACAATCCCCACTTAGCCCTTTTTATTTTACTTAATGATTTCCCTAGAAATTTCTAGAAATTTTAATTTTCCCTTTTTCTTGGCACCAAAAGTCCCGTTGTTTGATTTCTTGCCTAGGAAGAAATTTTAATGAAATTCACTTTTTAGTGGGGAAACTTCACAAGTCCATAACCTTTGATCCAGGTGTTTTATTTTCTATTATAAAATATCATTGTAAATCTCTTGAAGAGATCTATAGTGTTGAACCTATTGGAGATTAGTTTATCAACTTTTCGAGTTATTTCAGGGCCTCTAATTTTTTCATATCTGAATTTGAAGCTACATTGGAGAAATTTTTCAGGATGGAAACTTTAGTATCTCCCAAACTGTGTAGGGTATTGAGATGATTATTTCATGTTCAGAAATAATTTTTAGTTTCACTCCTTGGGGTAATTTTTTAGGTCCATAAAAGCCCATTTAGGACAACTTACTAAAAATAGTAAGTGATTGTTTTTCACCTTTTTTGACTTCTGATTGTCTTACACCCCTGAAGTTCCATCATGGGACTCAAATAAACTACTGAAAAAAAGGAAAAAAAATTGGGTGATACAAGATTTCCTAACACCACTGGATGCTCCTACATCAGACACCTAGGGTAATTTGAAAAGTTGCCTCATCACTTCCCAAGAGTTAGAGGGAAACCAAGATGGTTAACCTCAGCCTTAGAAAACCATGTTGAATCTTCAACAAGCCTCCCTCTCCACTTCACCAAGTACTCTACATACTGCCTATTTCTTGTGCTTCTATCTACATGACTATCCAATTTTTTTTCTATCTCCTCCCTTCCTCAAGTAGGTGCTGGAATATTCCATTGTGCTTCTATTATGTCTTCATCAATTCCTCCTTCATGATATTTTGTTAAATCTGAAATAATAAACATAAGTGAAACATGAATTTCATCGGACAACTCTACCTTATATGCATTTCCTGAATCATGCCTCTTCAAGATCTTGCATGGCCCAAAATTTTTCATCTTTAACTTGTTGTATGTACCAATTGGAAACCTCTCCTTTCACAAATTAATTATGACTTCATCTCCTACCAGGAACTCCTTATACCCCCTTTTCTGATCTGCCTTAGCCTTATATTGTGAATTCATCTTATTGATATGTTTCTTCACCTCTTCATACAAATTTTTCAGGTGATCAACAAAATCTTTAGCCTCAACACTACTCTTCTCCTCCTTATCCATCTTTCTTAGTTTAGAAGAAGTTCTTGGACTACTCCCATACATAATTTGGAATGGTGATTTACTAGTGCTCCTATTGATAGAATTATTGTAAGGAAATTCTACTTGTGGAATAATCAAATCCCATCCCTTGGGCCTATCTCTTACTAAGAATATTAGTAGGTTACCCAAAATCATATTCACCACCTCTATTTTTCCATCATTCTATGGATGGTGTGCATAACTAAACTTCAAATATGTCTTCAAATTCTTCCATAATGTCCTCCAAAAATAACCAACAAATTTGGTACCTCTGTCTAAAACTATACTCTTGAATAGACCATGTAGTCTCACTACCTCTGTGAAAAATAACTCCAGAACATTAACAACATCACTTGTCTTATGACACATAATGAAATGTGCCATCTTTGAAAATCTATCCGCTACCATAAATATGGAGCCATGCCCTCTTTGTGTCCTTGGCAAGCCAATAAAAAAATCCATTCTAATGTCCTCCTAGGGCCTCTCAGGTATAGGTAATGGATAATACAATCTATTGTTCTGACTTGTTCCTTTCGCCATCTAAAATACTCGACAACTCTATAGAAAATTCTTCACATCTTGTTGTAACTATGGCCAGTAATTATTCTCACTAGCAAGAGAAATGGTCTTATCTCAAACAAAATGTCTAGCCAATCCTCCACTATGCTTCTCCTTGATTATATTCTCTCTCATAGAACTCCTAGGAATGCACAGTCGACTTCTTCTAAACAACATCCCATCTTGGATTAAGAAATTCAACCATCTTGTCCTATCTAACGTAGCAGGTTCCAAACAAGCCTTCCAAGCTTTTGCAAAGTCTCGATCTTTAAGATACAAACTTTTGAGTTCATTGAACCCAACAACCTCCATATTCATCTCTATCAATAAAATTTTTCCTTTTACTCAAGGTATCTACAACCCTGTTTGACCTTCAACTCTTGTCCTTCAAAACAAAAGTATAACTCTAAAAAAAAGCGACCCATTTTAAGTGTCTCTGTTTTAACTTTCCTTGACTATTGAGATACTGCAAATCTTAGTGATCAATATATAAAACAAATTCTCTTGGAAAAATATAGTGTCTCCATTTCTTCAAAGCTTGAACTATAGCACACAAATCTTGATCATAGATGTAATACCCCTCCATTTTTCTCTTTGGATCGAACAATGTTTTGTTTGGTTATGCCTTATTTTCTGTTAGTACTTTGACTATGGTACTCGATTACTATTTTATCATTGTCTCTAAAATGACGTGCTTGCTATATTTTGATGTAATGGTATTTTATTTGATGTTATCATTATGACATGCTTTGGGTTAACATCATGAATATTTGAATTAATGATGTTTTATGCATTTGATTATATTATTGATGATTAGATTCATCAGCTAGTAATATTGTATTGGTGAAGGGGACGAGATTGCATCACTCGCTTGCGAGCACCCTGTGATTCTATGATTTCCTCTTCACAGTGTGTTTTATATGATGCAAATATACATGTGTGATATACTCTTTGTTCGAAGGTTGACAGGTATAGGACATCGACTCCATCTGATTTCACGAAGATGAGCATGTCTATTGCCCAACGACATTCGATTGGGAGATAGTAGCTAGGTTTCTCGTGTCAATTCATCACCCTAGTCATAAGTGTGTCATCGATTCTAGTCTGGTTCAGTTGTTTTAATACTGTTTAATTTTTCTAGATTTTATTAAATTGCAAGTTAGAAAAAAGGTGAATAAACAGCTTATGTATTTAAGTTGTTGATTAAATGAATATGGTTATAATGTTAGAAATTTTATTTTATTTATTAATTAATTTAATTTAATTAATAAAATAATTTAATCTTGATTAGATTTATTTTATTGATTAATTAAATTAATGGTGTTGAATTGAATTATGATATTCATTTTGAAGTTAATAGATATTTTGAATTGAAATTAAGTTTGAAAATTGAAAAAGGGTTTTAATTTCATTTTTTGAAAATTTTAAATGCAAAAATTGAAATTAGAGATATTTTGAGATATTTTCTGTTTTTATGTTTTCAAAAATTGATTATGGTGGTTGACTAGATTTTTTCATTTTTTTGGCTATTATGGGGATTTTTCATGAATTTGGAGAGGATGAAAAAATGGAAAAATGGAGAAGGGAAGAAGATCCTTGTTGGTTGTGGGTTTTGAATTTGGTGTTTTCTTGTAAAGCTCAGTTGGATTGCTGAGAAGAAGCTTGAATCTGAGGAGAAGGCTTACACCTTTTTGTCAATCTCTCAAGCAATGGAAACTAGGTTTTCCTTTTTATTAAATTAATTTCTCTTTTGAAAAGATTCACAACTCTTATTTGTTATTGGAAAATATATAAACTTTGTTGGATTTGCATGAAAAATCCATATTGAATCTAGTTTCAAAACTTCAAAATATTTGGTAGCAAATGATATTCTTCAAGAAAGATTGCAATATAGCTATATCTAATCATTTTGTTATTATTTGTGGAGCTGATTAAACAAAATATTTAATCTGGGTATATATATATATATATATTGTTAAATATATATATAAATATATAAATATTCATTTTGTTTTTGGATTTTATTGTGGGATATAAAATTTAAAAATAAAATAAAATAGAGAAAACCCTCTATTATGATTTAGATTTTTGAAATCCACAGTAGTTTGTTTTATAAAATAAAAAATATATCAAAAAGAGGGTTTGTGGGGGTTGGGGGCTCGACCCACAATCGCCCCATGGGAGGCGTTGTGGGTAGTCGCACCCAGTGCGCCCCACGTGACCCCCATACCCTGTAGCCACCACCATCGCCAAGGGACGACTGTGTATAAACATAGTCGCCGCCCCTTTGGGGGTGTTGACTATGTTTACACACAGTCGCCCCCATTAATGGGGGTCAGCTGTGTGTAAACACAACCGGCTGACCTTTCACTGGCTCGCGGCCCTAAACATGCATGGGTTACTTTTTTTTATTCATTTTTTTCTTATATAAAAAAAATAAACATATTTAATATTTAAGTATTTTTTTTTTAATACTAAATATTAATATTTATTAATTTTTTTAAAATATGTATTAATATTTAATATTATATTATGTAATATTTAAATATTATATTATATGAATATATATAAATAGATTATTTTATTTATTTTAATTTATGTATATATATACATAAATTAAGATAATGATTTAAATTAAGGGCATGATTTAAATGGAATTAAATAATTTAAATTAAAGTGTTTTAGTCAAGTTGTGGATTTTATTTTAAAAATAATTTAATTGATAGATCGGTATATTTGATTTCTAAGGGATATGTCTAATGGATGAGTTAATTATTTTTAAAATGATATATCAAAAAGAGGAAACTGATATTTACTTCGAAACAATATTTTCTAATTGGTTGAAATAAATGTCCATTTTATATTAAATTAAAAGCAATTAGAGAATGAAATATTTGGTGTTTATTTCATCTTTGTCTAATAGAGATGTTATTCAATTGAGTTTTATTAAATACAATAAAATACCATACATTAATTAAAAAGTGGATTTAGGAAATCCGAAGTAGATTTAATTCTGATTAAATTGCTTGTTTAAATGTAATTCCTTATGTTATCGCTTTGGGGGAAAATCAATTAGAAAGGGTTGTTAATTCTTCCAGATAGGGTTTTAAATATGTGGGTTGTTGTATCATGTTGTCAACCTGTTTGAATTAATGAAGTAAACTTTTATTTCATTACTATTTAAAAGAAATTAAGGAATTAAATATTTTGGTTTAAATGTCTTCCATTGTCTAAAAGAGGTGTATTAATTAGTTTCATTAAGACAATAAAATTATGAGTTATATTAGGGAAGTGGATTTAATATATCCAAAATTAGTTTATTCCCTCGCAATTGCCTCATGCGATTATTACTTCATGTTCATGTTTGGGGAAATGGGTTATGTTTCTTTAATATGTATGTCTTCCAAAGGACCCTTGAGATTGGAGGTTGTCGTACGTTATCAGTTAATTATCCCGTATTCGAGAATAGGGATGTTTTTTACCTCCTGTGGAAGGACTGGTTATGCGATTTGTGACTCCTTGTGTTGGAGTGAGTTTCTTCTTATGTATCCTCCTTGAGTTGGAGTGGTTGTAATGTCTTGTTTGTATGCACTTGGCCTCCCTTGGTAATTGGTTTGAATGTGTGATGTCAAGTGGAAGAGTGGCTTCCGTTAGGGGTCAAAGGCCAGGAGAGGTAATACCGGGTAACCTTCGGAGGTAGTTGAATCGAGTGACGAGTTGTGTGATGACACTTTGTCTATAAAATTTGTTGGTATATGTTTTGTGTATGGTTTTCTTAACTTACCTAATCTTTTTTATTTTTGGAAGCAATGTAACCATGTTTGAGTTGTACTTGAGTTGTACTTGAGTTGTACTTGTGTGGTACATGTGATTGTTTGTGTCAGTTTGGTTCAGTTATGATTCAACTTGTGACTAGAGGTAGTTGGTCTTGTCTAGGAATCCTTGTTACTATATCTTAACATGGGGGGTGGGCCTTTGGGTTCCACTTGGCTGGGTGGTGTGCACCTTACTCCATCGGGCTTTCTTCTTGTTCGTGTTGATGAGATTTCTAGTTGGAGAGCTTGTGGGATCCAGTTACTTTTTATGCTTTATTCATTTCAGTTTCTCTTGTAATTCATTGCCCCTCATTTGTTATTGAGGTGGGAAGTTTTAAATTGCAATCAGTCTTATTGGATTTACCTCATTCAGGGAATGAGAGATGTAATCTCCTTAGTAGATTATTGTACTTTCGGATCTTATGGTATCTTTTACTTTTATGCTGTAATTTATCTTGTATGGAATGTATGTATTCTTGATTTCTTACGTAGATAGATGTTGTGGTTTCAATTCATTAATGTTGTTCATGGGTTATTAATTAATCTCGGTCTCATAACCTTAGTGGTTGGTGCAATGGGTAGTGATCTTGCATATTAATTTTACTTAAACAAAAAAAATATTAGTTCGTTTGAGTAGTTAATTGCAACTTCCTCTAGGGTTGCGTGGCGGGGCGTTACACATGGTAACAGAGCCACAAGTTCATACACTGGGTACTCTGGGTACATTGTGCCCACTAGGTTGTCCCTGTGAATCTATTATTGGAATTGTTAAGTGATCATGTGTTCATGGCTTTTACTTTAGCATGATGTACTTTGTGGAAAAGAGTAGCGTGAAAGTAACCCGATAAAATGTTATTGTTGGAAAGTGTTGTTACGTATCCCATGGGGTATGGTATTGGATTTTCTTATGGGATTGTGTATGTAGATCTACCCTGTAAATGTAAGAAACCAATAATTGTATCTTGTTTGAGAGTTTTGAATACCTCGTACTTGCTTTGTGTATCCATGTGATGGTGATACTTGGTACCCATCCTTGAGGAAAAGTTACACTTTGGTGTGGGATATACCATACCATTATGTGTGTGTGCATGTTTGTTACTTGATCGAGGGCCAACCCATGTGTGGTTGAAACTTATATATAAGAGTAAACAAGAGTAGTTCTTCTTCTTTTATTTCTCTAGATCCCCAATCTGTAAAGGGATAGTAGCAGCCATAAGTTCCTTGGGTGAAGTGTGTAGTGTACACATATTGCGACACAGAGCATCTTAGCTCAACCAATCCTGAGGAAACATGACCACTACTTTCCCTTATGATGGATCAAGATACTTGATCCATAAGTGTTAACCTAATCCCCACAAATTTGAGTACATCAACATAGGTATGTTAGCTATGCCTGGACATCTGTGGAGGCATTGATATGGCATAGCAAGTAAACCTCGTATGTATGAGAGGTGAGACTCGGTAGCCCCATAGTGATATTATCATATTGCATTATTTATATATACCCTATCTTCTTGTGTTCTAAAATGATGCCCGAGATACAATGCCACACCGGACTGGTGTTCCGACACAGTGTTGGTGGTGATGTTGTGTTACATGATGCCACGTGCATAGACATGTGAAGGTGCGTTATGAGATTTTCTTTATTAGCCTACTTGTGTGATGAGCATTATGGGGCCTCAAACACTTGTAGAGGGATACTCATGGTTGCCTTGACCATGTTAGTCGAGTAGTATATGGGTAGATCCTAGCCATGTATACCTCTGGCTTCGGCAAGTACCTGTGTGTGCCATCTCCACGAGGTATCACTATGTGGGGAGTGTTCTACGCGTGCCTACTTCCACGGATCCATAAACACTCTACCATGCAGCATATGACCAGTACGTGCCTTGTCCGACTGGCGTATTCCTGTGCCATGTGATGACGTGATTTGGGGTGTAGCTAAGGAGTACACCACATGCCATGTGGTTGCCATTTTCACTCTGCACCACATGATGGGCTATCCTGATAGTTAGACATTGTTTCCTCCTTCCTCGTTCGGTGGCTAGTATCTAGTCACACAGTGTTGTACAGTGTAATTTCAAATATTATGAACTTTCTTTTGGTTATTGATGATTTTTCACTTCATTGTGAGGGCCGACACTTTTTTATATCTCATTATGAAGGTTTAGTCACAACTTGTGATCTTATTTTTGTATAACCCTAGTGGTTATATATTTCATTCAGTGTTGAAATTATGTGCATTATTGCCTTATTATTGAAATTGAACTTTAAATTTCTCTTCTTTATGAACTTGGTGGCTAAGCTAGTTATCATTGTTTTTTTCAATGCCAACTATGTGTTATATTGTGATTCCTCCAAGGACATATGAGATGAACTTGGTGAGTGTGTACGAGGAAGTAGACGTAGGAAACGTAGAGGATGGGGGTATGGGAGGCTATTATGTAGCTAAGACCCACTACTCACCTTTGTGTGATGACTATCTCTTGGAGGGTAATCACCTTACATAACAAGAGACAAGTCATGATGGTCTTGTTTGGATGGTTTCACCCTTTGTGTGGCTTAACACCATCAAACCACTGAGTGTGAGGTATGGATTATGTGTGATGGATATTGGCTCTTGGCTTATGGATTATGTGAGATGGATATTGGTTCTTGGTTCATTGATTCTTCTATCATGGATCGGTATGTTGCTTTCCAGTGTCCAGATGGACCTTGTGTAGCCTTGTGATGATTCTCGGCGATGTGTATACATGTGTGTATTATTTATGTTAATCCATAGTTATATATTTTGGAGACTTGGTTGGTGGTTGCTTCACCATGTTGGTATGTATGGATTGGAAATGTACTTGGTTGAGTTGCTTATGGCTCGGGTTGCTATTGTTTTTATGTTGAGGTTTGGAGTGGTTCAGTTTGGAACCCTTGGCTATGTGTGATTGTGTGGATTTTGCACTAGGGGTTTTTGTAGGCTTCCAGGAGTAAGCCTGACCCTAGGGGGGGAGGATTTAATAGCCCTCCATTTTTCTCTTTGGATCAAACAATGTTTTGTTTGGTTATGCCTTATTTTCTGTTAGTACTTTGACTATGGTACTCGATTACGGTACTCGATTACTATTTTATTGTTGTCTCTAAAATGATGTGCTTGTTATATTTTGACGTAATGGTATTTTATTTGATGTTATCATTATGACATGCTTTGGGTTAACATCGTGAATATTTGAATTAATGGTTTTTTATGCATTTTATTATATTATTGATGATTAGATTCATCAACTGGTAATATTGTATTGGTGAAGGGGACGAGATTGCATCACTCGCTTGCGAGCACCCTGTGATTCTATGATTTCCTCTTCACGGTGTGTTTTATATGATGCAAATATACATGTGTGATATACTTTTTGTTCGAAGGTTGACAGGTATAGGACATCGACTCCACCTGATTTCACGGAGATGAGCATGTCCATTGCCCAACGACATTCGATTGGGGGATAGTAGCTAGGTTTCTCATGTCAAGTCATCACCCTAGTCATAAGTGTGTCATTGATTTTAGTCTGGTTCAATTGTTTTAATACTGTTTAATTTTCCTAGATTTTATTAAATTGCGAGTTAGAAAAAAGGTGAATAAACAGTTTATGTATTTAAGTTGTTGATTAAATGAATCAGGTTATAATGTTAGAAATTTTATTTTATTTATTAATTAATTTAATTTAATTAATAAAATGATTTAATCTTGATTAGATTTATTTTATTGATTAATTAAATTAATGGTGTTGAATTGAATTATGATATTCATTTTGAAGTTAATAAATATTTTGAATTGAAATTAAGTTTGAAAATTGAAAAAGGGTTTTAATTTCATTTTTTGAAAATTTTAAATGCAAAAATTGAAATTAGAGATATGTTGAGATATTTTCTGTTTTTATGTTTTCAAAAAATTGATTATGGTGGTTGAATAGATTTTTTCATTTTTTTTTGGCAATTATAGGGATTTTTCATGAATTTGGAGAGGATGAAAAATTGGAAAGATGGAGAAGGGAGGAAGATCCTTGTTGGTTGTGGGTTTTGAATTTGGTGTTTTCTGGTAAAGCTCAGTTGGATTGCTGAGAAGAAGCTTGAATCTGAGGAGAAGGCTTACACCTTTTTGTCAATCTCTCAAGTAATGGAAACTAGGTTTTCCTTTTTATTAAATTAATTTTTTTTTTAAAAGATTCACAACTCTTATTTGTTATTGGAAAATATATAAACTTTGTTGGATTTGCATGAAAAACCCATATTGAATTTGGTTTCAGAACTTCAAGAATCGAAATCTTTGGTAGCAAACAATGTTCTTCAAGAAATATTGCAATATAGTTGTATCTGATCATTTTTTTATTATTCGTTCAGTTGATTAAAAAAAATTATTTAATCTGGGTATATATATATATATTGTTAAAAATATATATGCATACATATTTAAATATTCATTTTGATTTTGGGTTTTATTGTGGGATGTAAGATTTAAAACAAAAAAAAGAGAAAACCCTCTCTTAGGATACATATTTTTGAAATCCATAGTAATTTGTATTATAATTGTTTATTTTATATTTAAAAGAGGGTTTGTGGGGGCTTGACACACAGTCACCCCATGGGAGGTGTTGTGGGGAGCCGCACCCAACACACCCCATGCGACCCCCATACCTCGTCACCACTGTCGTCGCAGCCTCGCCACGGGATGACTGTGTATAAACATAGTCGTCACCCCTTTGGGGGTGTTGACTGTGTTTACACATAGTCGCCCCCATTAATGGGGGTCAGCTGTGTGGAAACATAGCCAACCGACCTTTCACTGGCATGAGGCCCTAAACATGCATGGGTTCCTTTTTTTTATTCATTTTTTTTCCTTATATAAAAAAAAAACATATTTAATATTTAAGTATTATATTTTTATAATACTAAATATTAATATATATTAATATTTAATATTATATTATGTAATATTTAAATATTATATTATATGAATATATATAAATAGATTATTTTATTTATAGATGAGTTTTATTTATTTTAATTTAAGTATATATATTTTAAATATATACATAAATTAAGATAATGATTTAAATTAAGGGTATATAAATCGAATTAAAGAATTTAAATTATAGTGTTTTAGTCAAGTTGTGGATTTTATTTTAAAAATAATGTAATTGGTAGATCACTATATTTGACTTTTAAGGGATATGTCTAATGGATGAGTTAATTATTTTTGAAATGGATATATCAAAAATAGGAAAGAGTTATTTACTTCGAAACAATATTTTATAATTGGTTGAAATAAATGTCTATTTTATATTAAATTAAAAGCAATTAGAGAATGAAATATTTGGTGTTTATTTCGTATAGAGATGTTATTCAATTTAGTTTTATTAAATGCAATAAAGTACCATACGTTAATTAAGAAGTGGATTTAGGAAATCCAAAGTAGATTTAATTCTGATTAAATTGCTTGTTTAAATGTAATTCCTTCTATTATCGCTTTGGGGGAAATCAATTAGAAAGGGTTGTTATGTCTTCCAGATAGGATTTTAAATATTTGGGTTGTCGTATCATGTTGTCAACCTGTTTGAATTAATGAAGTAAATTTTTATTTCTTTACTATTTAAAAGAAATTAAGGAATAAAATATTTTGGTTTAAATGTCTTGCTTTGTCTAAAAGAGGCGTATTAATTAGTTTCATTAAGACAATAAACATCTAAGTTATATTAGGGAAGTGGATTTAATATATCCAAGATTAGTTTATTTCCTCGTAATTGCCTCATGTGATTATTACTTTGTGTTCATGTTTGGGGAAATGGGTTATGTGTCTTTAATATGTAAGTCTTCTAGAGGACCCTTGAGGTTGGGGGTTGTCATTTTTTAATGTCGACCATTTGTTAGTCTCTTGGGTAGTGCATGTCACTTTATCAATTAATTACCCGGTATCCACGAACGAGAATGTTTTGTACCTCTTGTGGAAGGAGTGGTTATGCGATTTGTGACTCCTTGTGTTGGAGTGAGTTTCTTCTTATGGTTCCTCCTTGAGTTGGAGTGGTTGCAATGTCTTGTTTGTATGCACTTTGGTTCACTTGGTAATTGGTTTGAACGTGTGATGTCAAGTGGAAAAGTGGCTTCCGTTAGGGGCCAAAGGTTGGGAGAGGTAATATTGGATAACCTTAGGAGGTAGTTGAATTGAGTGATGAGTTGTGTGATGACACTCTGTCTATGACATCTATTGTTATATGTTTTGTGTTTTATTTTCTAAACATACCTGATTTTTTTTAATTTCTGAAAGCAATGTAACCATGTTTGAGTTGTACTTGAGTTGCAATTGTGTGGTACATGTGATTGGTTGTGTCAGTTTGGTTTAGTTATGATTCAGCCTATGACTAGAGGTAGCTAGTCTTGTCTAGGAATCCTTGTTACTATCTCTTAGCATGGGGGGTGGGCCTTTGGGTTCCACTTGGTTTGGTGGCATGCACCTTACTTCGTTGGGCTTTCTTCTTGTTTGTGTTGATGAGTTTTTCAGTTGTCGAGCTCGTGGGATCTAGTTACTTTTTATTCTTTATTCATTTCAGTTGCTCTTGTAATTCATTTCCCCTCATTTGTTATCGAGGTGGGAAGTTGTAAACTGCAATCATTCTTATTGGATTTACCTCATTTAGGGAATGAAAGATGTAATCTCCTTAGTATATTATTGTACTTTTGGATCTTATGGTATCTTTTACTTTTATGTTGTAATTTATTTTGTATGCAATGTATGTGTTCTTGATTTATTAAGTAGATAGATGTTGTGGTTTCAATTCATTAATGTTGCTTGTGGGTTATTAAGTAATCTCAGTCTCGTAACCTTAGAGGTTGTTGCAATGGGTAGTGATCTTACATATTAATTTTACTTAAACAAAAAAAAATTAGTTCGTTTGAGTAGTTAATTGCAACTTCCTCTAGGGTTGCGTGGCGGGGCGTTACACAAAAATATTTCTTCTTAGCATCATTCAAATTCTCACAAAAATAGGTAACAGGATTACCTTCTTGACTCAAAACAACTCATATGGCAGTGCCACTAGCACCACAATCTACCTAAAAAACCTTATTGAAATCTGGAAGTGCCAAAATAGCTTTCTCTATGAATTTATTCTTCAAATATTAAAACTCTTTTTTTCTCCTACAAGCCATTTAAAATCCTTTCTATCCCCTCTCATTGCTTTAGTTAAAGGAGCACAAATACTACTGAAATTTTTAATAATTTTTTTGTAAAAACTTGCTAGAATAGGAAATGATATTACCTATGTAACACTTCGCGGGTTAGGCCATTCAATGATTTCTCCCACCTTCTCTAGATCTATTTTAAGACCCTTTTTTGAGAAAAAAAATTCCAGATACACCAAATCTCTCTTCACAAAACTAAATTTCTTCAAATTAATCAATAACTTCTCCTCCCTTAGCTTCTCAAAATGTCTTCAGATACACATCAAGTGCTCCTCCAATGTCTTACTAAAAATAAAAATATCATTCAAATAAACAATAATAAATTTTCCTAGAAAATATTTTAATACCTCGTTCATAAGACACATAAATGTGCCCAGTGCATTGGTTAGCCCAAAAGGCATGACTAACACTCGTACAAGCCCTCCTTTGTTTTGAAGGTTATCTTCCATTCATCTCCTTCTCTAATTCAAATATGGTGATATCCACTCTTCAAATATATATTTTTGAAGTAATCAACTCCACTAAAACAATCCATAATGTCATCCATTCTTGGTTAGGGAAGTCTATATTGATGGTGATCTTGTTGATGGCTCTAGAATCTATACACATCCACTATTCCCCATCCTTCTTTGGCGCTAGTACAATAGGTACTACACATGGAATCTAACTCTATTTGATTAATCCCTTCCACAACAACTCTTGCACTTGTTTGTTCAACTCTTCACTCTCCAGTGGAGTCATATGATGAGTTAGGTCTTATTTAGTAGACTGGCTCTAGGAATTAGGCCCATTTGATGACTAATATTTCTTACTAGACGCAAACCTTTAGGTACGTTATCAGAAACAATATCTTGAAGCTCATTTAACATATTTGAAACCTCTACAGGTACCTCATTAGTATCTTCTTTATCAACTCTAGTGATCAATGCAAAACACATATTCTCATGCCTCATACCTTCTAGGAACTTTCTTCCATTAACCAAAAAAATTCTTGCATTACTCCATAACTTCTCTTTTGCCTCTTTCAAGGGCTTCAACTTATGATGAACTCCATCCTTTGTCAAAGAATAGGTGTTGGCATGTCCATCATGTACTACTCATCGATCAAATATCCATGGTCTACCTAACAACATATGAAAAATATCCATAAGAATAATATCATAATACCTCATCAATGTAATTTCCAATCTTGAACTTTATTAGATATTGTTCATTTACCAAAGCTTTATTGTCCTTCTACAACCAAGCAATCCGGTATGGATTTAAATGCCTTCTTCTCTCCAATCTCAAACTATTAACCATCTCTTCTGAAACTAGGTTATCAGTAAATTACCTCCATCAATAATAACATTTAAAACTTTAAAACTTCACTTACATCTAGTGCAAAAAAAATTATTCCTTTGAGTTTCTTCTTCCTCCTCATTCAGAAAGGATCTTCTAGTAACAAGAACCTCTCCTCTTTCTACATCCTTAAAATTTGAAGACTCAACATCTTCATCTACATATAAAACTCATGCATTACCCTTATATCTTCTATTTTTATTTCCTTGATGTTGAGGAAACTCATAGGCTCTATGTCCTTTTCCACACTAGAAACAGGCTCCATGAAAGCCTCCTCTTCCTGGTCATCATCCTAATCTTCATCTTCCTCGTTGGTCTTTATTAATCTGATCACAAGGATGGTAGTTGTTATCTCCTTTTTGGTTTTTGATACTATTGGATCCTTCAACCTTCTTTTGATTTTCATTTTGACCTCCATATGACCGTCCACTAGTTTTTCCACCATGACCCCCATATCTTTGCTTACTTTCAAATCTTCTATTCAAATTTTCTTCTACCTTCAAAGAAAACAGATATGCATCTTCAATGGTAGACATTTTTATGAGACCCAACTATTCTTGAATAATCAACTTCAACCCATTTATGTAATGGGTAAAATTCTCCTTATTGGCCTTAGAATGGCCTATTCTAATCAAGACACAGTAGAATTATTCTATATACTCCTTGAAATATTTTCCTACTTGTTTTAAACCTTGCATCTTCTTCAACAAATCTAGCTCATAATCCACATGAATGATTTTTTTTTTCATTTATCCACCACACGAACCCATCTTATTATTTTCTCTTTCCTCTTTAATTTCTTTCTAGTTGTACCTCTTTCCACCAAATATTCACATGATCCTTTAGCCTGATCTTCGCAAATTTGACCCTCTCAGAATCTTACACCTCCTCATACTCAAAGTAATCCTCAATATCGTTGATCCATTCAATCAACTCTTCTAGGTTAATATTTCCAAAAAATGTAGAAACATTGATCTTTGGCCTTTTCTCAATCTTAGAGATAGTCTTAAATAATCTAACTTTCACTAGATTTATTGCATCTTGTTCTTCTTTGAATTGTTCCTCTTTTTAAGCTTCATCTTCACTTTCATCCCCTCTTCTTGGCTCAACCCCTCAATATAGATCCTATTGCAATTCTTGAACTTGTCTCTATAGGGCTCTAAAACCCTCTTTTGGTACAATAACATTCCTTTCACCACCATGGTTTCGTCGCATAGGCATTCTAATCACTTTTCTTAGAAACCTACAAACACAAGTCCTAGTGCAAAATACCTCAAGTTTGGTGATCTATTTACACACTCAAGAAAGCGTGCTCTAATACCACTTGATGAGGGCCACTCCACCCAAAACCCACAAAAATCACAACAATAGATACCAACATAGAAGATGCGAGACGAAAAATAACTCACTTTCAATTATTTTCAGAAAAATGAAATTACAAATTCAGAACTTACATGCTATAGCCTCATGTGCTTGATTCATTACAACAAAACCAACTTTGAAAACAAAATATATTATTCAGAGCCACAATTTACACTAATGGATCCACCTTCTATGACCCCCACTTAACCCTTTTCATTTTACCCAATAAATTTCCTATAATGTTCTAGAAAGTTCAATTTTCCCTTTTGTTTTGGCACTAAAACTCCTATCATTTGATTTCTTACCTAGGAAGAAATTTTAATGAAATTCACTTTTTAGTGGGGCAACTTCACATTGACATAAATTTTGATCTGAGTGTTTGATTTTCTATTATAACATATAGTTGTAAAGGTCTCGAAGAGATCTACAATGTCAAACCCATCAGAGATCGATTCATCAACTTTTTGAGTTGTTTCAAGGCCTCTAAGGTTTTCATATCTAAATTTGAAGCTGCATTGGAGAAATTTATCATGATAAAAACTTTAATATCTCCCAATTCATTTATAGTATTGAGACGATTCTTTCACGACCAAAAATAATTTTCAGTCCCACTCCTTAGGGTAAAGTTTTAGGTCCATATGATTTTTTTTAGGCCAACTTACTAAAATTATTAAGTGACTAATTTTTTCCTTTTCTGACTTATGACAATCTTACACCCCTTAAGTACCATCATGGGACTCAAAAAAACTAGAGAAAATAAGAAAAAAACCATTTTTTTGGGTGATGCAAGATTGCCCTACACCATTAGATGCTCCCGCATCATAATTCGACTATGCAAGTTATCCTTTTACACTCCTTGTAAATAAATCTACTAAATATATAAATCATTTTTTCTTATTGTGGATATTTGTGGAAATATTTTTCCAATGAGTGTCCTAGCTTGTTTATGTAATTTTTTGTAATTTGTTAGTGATATTCAAATCATGCTTAAGTGTGCCCTTCTCTCTTCATTAAAAATTGTTAGCTTCAAATGTTGTGAGCTTTGTGCAAATTTTCAAATGGAAAAAGGTTTAATATTGCATTCAATTATTTTCCTCATAGTGTAGTATTCTATTTCAAGAAAAACTTTCCATTTCTCCTATTCAAATAACATCAAGAATAAATTAAAAATCCTATGAAGATTTTTCTCTAAGATGTTAGAATTCATCTCACAAGTTGTGTCCCACATTTGTGAGATTTCCCATTTTTATATAAAGGAATATTAAAGTACACATTTGAATATGAGCACTACCTATGGATAATTTAGTACATATTAGACGTAGAGGAATAAAACACAACAATTTAAGGGATTTGCTCAAGCAATTTTAGTGGATATAGGAATCAAGGCTTAAGGAAGACTAAAAAATACTATTATTATACCTTAGATATTCTACTTATGATTGTATCTCAAACTACTACTAGCACCACAACTAAATGATTATTTTCTTATTGAAAAGGAAAAAAGAAAAGAAAAAATGATCTTTCTATTAAACAAATACACATGAAGACCAAATTATGAGGTTATCCATGTTGAGGAACATTGAAATAGATTAATGAGGCTTGGTTGATACTTAAATGGAGAAATTTTTGAATTCTAAATAAGGGCTTATTGAAGAATAATACATTTACTAGATATATTATTGAAATATAGACCTAAATTAAGAGGTTGGTTCCACTAATTATTTTATGAACCAATTATCACTTGAAGAGGAAGAAAAATATGTTAAATCTAAAAGAAGAGAAACATATTGATTTTAAATTAATATTGTCAACCTTTGAATTTGGGTTACTTTAGCTTATAAATTAAAATTGAATTTGAATTATATGGCTGACTAGAAGAAAATGGTTTTACTTTTCTACCCTTGGAATATATAAGTTTCTAAAAAAATGACCTTATTTTATATTGGAAGTCTATAGCATAAAAAATTGTCACCTTTGACAATCTCACACTAGGTTTATCTCCCCCTTGAGTGCTTGGAACTAATTATGCATTTAATTTTACGATTTCATAATAGTAATAAGAAAAGGGGAACTAAAAATAAAGATCTAATATTTAATACTACTATTTAAGGCCCCAAAAAGGATAGGTATAACCTAGGGTGCCGAATTCCCCTATCTAGCCTATTTTGGCTAAATTTAACATATGTTGATGTTGAGGTTTTAATATTTAAAAATAAAACATCATTTGTTGGTTATTGATATTTGATTTTTTAGGAAATTAAACAAATGCATATAAATATAATCCTTTTTCACCATTTCAATCCTAGAAATTTTGGAGAGAAAATTGAACATCCTAAAATTAGTCAAGGATAATTAAAGGGCATAATTAGAAACCTTATTACAATTATTTCATCAATCAAAATCAAGCTTGCAAAATATTAGGAAGAAGGAAGCAATTGTGTGCAAGAAGTTATTATGATCAATCATGCCATTTTGTGAAGTTGTATTGAGTTATCCTCTACATTCTAGTAACAACAATATATTATGTTTTTTGAACTAACATTTTGTAGGTATATTAATTAATCAAGGCATCCATCACTCAACATTTGTGGCAACTTGTGGTGTGACATCAATTCATCAAGGATTTCATATCAAGGTAACATTTCCATTTATGATTTATGTTTTTTGTCAATTATTATTGTTTTGGCCTCTATCAATCTTAGGAAATGCCCACTTGATCATAATCAATCATTGTATGTGGAGGTAGAAATACTAAAATGAGGCTCAATTGACTAAGGAAATACCCTACATAGTACAACCTTTTCCCCTCTTTTCATGTGTGTAAGATCCAAAAGTTTCATAATGGATAGCCATATAAAACATAGAGCAGAATGCAACATACATATAAAAGCTTTTTAGATCCAATAAAAAATCATCTCAGCATAGGGGGGGCCAACACCCTTGTCCCTGCAACTCAGTCTCAACTTTCAGTCACAGGTTCCTCTCTATACCTTATTCTCAAATCTAAAACTATTATGTGGTTTTTTATTTTTGTCTATGTGATAAATTACATTTTCATATCTAGGGCTATATTTCAAAAATGATTATTAAAACACATAAATTATATCTTGTTTACAATAAAAGATAACACAAATACAGGGAGATTGGCCCTCCCTTCTGGCAGCAAGCTAATCATCAAGCCTAGTTGGTTTATGTTCAATTGTGGAGTCAAGTAAAAATAAGCTAATCCTAGTTGATCTAGGATTACTTTTCCTACTCGACAAAACCAAATTTTTAGTTATTATTATTGAAAATTAATTAGTTTTTCTCCTCTTATCTCCTTTATAGTTTCATAGTCATGACCTATGTTGTTCTAAAATTTATTTTTTCACTCACAGAATTATATTTGATCAATCCAAAGGAGTTCTTCATATCATAAATGGCTTGTTGATTGATATTACACCATATTCTATCACTTTGTGAAGACTAGTAAAAAAAAAAAAGTTTTAAAACTAAAATTTTCTAATTTTAGAATCCAATTTAATGATATAATTAAATAGGATGATTCTAAACCCTTCTCTTATCATCTATCTTTTACAATTTTTTTATAGTATATGCTAGATAAATATTAGACATAGGATCAATGCTTAGTTTAAGATTTAAAAATTGTGCCTTTTCTAACATTATTATGTTTATTTGGCTATAAGTAATTATTGGTGCATGAAAAGGTGAATGAGATCTTCAAGGGAAGTTTTTTTATCTCCATTGATCTTTCCTACAAAGTTAGATAATTTATTTAAACAATTTGTGTGTTATATCTTTAATTGTACTAGATCCCATTAAACAAAATAATTAACATCTATCTCTTTAGTCTTGGCTACCTAAGTGAACTAGTTTTTTATTTTTATAAATAACCTTTGTGGGAAGATATTATCTTTCAAGTAACTTTGAGAAAACTATTTGACATGTTTTTCAAAACACAAAAAAAGAATATTAGATATAGTTGCTCGTAATCTATGAGATAGTTCTATTGTTTAAAAATTATGGGAAATGAGACTCTTATGGTCTACAAATCTGATCCCAATAGTGTGTTCCATTTTTTGACCTAAATAGAATACTCAAAAGTAATTTTGTTTTTAAGTTGTGTTAATTATAGGGAACAAATAGTCAATACTTTAAAGATGATGTAAAATAATGAATTGTAGCATTTTCCACATAGATTTAAGATTTTTTTAAAAGGTTAATGAATCATTACTATCATTTCTAATTATTTTTTCAATCTTTTTTTAATTTATTTTCAATTCTTTTTTATTGAGTGGCTGTGATGGAAAAATCTCACTATTTTTTTTCAAATTATTATATATTATAATTATATTGTTATCTCTAATGTTTATAGCATGGAATTTTTGGTAATTTTTTATTAAATATATAATTTTAAATTAATTAACATTAAAAAAAAATTTAGACTTATATTATTCCATAACAAATATTTCTTAGCATATATCAAATTCTAAATTTTCTTTTTAAATTGAAAAATGAAATATATGTCTATTGTAGTACTTTTTTTGATCATTTTCTAACAATGTGTGATTTTTCCTAGTGTCTTAAACAAAGCTTTTTTTGTAATGGACCTACCTTCAATGTAAAATTAAAAAATATATAATATTAAATAATTCATATTATAATTTTTTAGAGCTAATATAAAGGGTTATATAGCTATAAAATGACATTTCCAAACAAATTAATTGATCCTCCATAAGGTGAAATGATTTTTTTGTCAACATTTTGATAGGCGTAGAGGAGACTTCATTAGGGCTTTGTTTTAAGCCTAGTTCTATCCTATGGAGTTTGATATAAATGGTTTTGATTTAATCCTCCTAATCAAACCCCTATAGACATAACCCTTTTAGACTTAAATCATGATTTTAAAAACAATACGTTATTTTAGGAAAAAAAATTGATGTCTTACAAGTGATACACACTATTATATGATTAGACACTAATATTTGTAAGAAACCTAATAATATAGTTTAAACATGCATATATATTACTCTAACTTGTAATGAAATTCTTGAACAAATACATAAAGTATTAATTTAGGGGCTTTCCTAGTATATTTTCTTATCTAGCTTTACACACCTATTAGCATTTTACATGTTAATAGTGTAATACCCCTCTATTTTTCTTTTTGGACTGGACATTGTGTCTTGGTTTTATTTTGTTTGCTTCGGTGTGTTTTTTGGATATTCAGATACTTTATCATGTGTGTGATTTGATCGCTATTTATAGAGTGACATTGACTTTATGTGATGTATTTTATCTGATGCTTTATTTGACATGTTTTAATTAGTGAAATAATAATGGTTATTATAACATGTTTATTGCATATGAGATTATTGGATTATAATGGAATTGCTAGTTATGATGTGTATTGGTGAAGGGGACGAGATTGCATCACTCACTTGTGAGCGCCCTATGATTCCATGATTTCCTCTTCATAGTGTGTATTTTATGCTTCTTATATATATATGATCTTTGTTATCTCATTTATAAGTTTGTATGTACATGACATCGAATCCACCCGGTTTCACAGGTTCGAGCATGTTGACCCAACGGTTAAGTTGAACAGGAGATAGTAGCTAGGTAACATGTGTCAAGTCTATACTCTAGCCATAATGTGTTGTCAGTCGTATTGTTGTGTCATCACTTGCCTTGTTTTAATATTATTAAATTTTGAAGGGTTCTTGATTATGAAAATAAATACATTAGAATTATGCATTAAATAATGTTAGTACTTATTAATTGTCAGCATGTTATAGTTAAATTAATGAAGAAGTTGTTGAAAATTTTATTCATGGAGAAAATTTGGGATTTTGGTTAACAAAGAGGAAAGATTCTTCACGGGAGTGGGAGGATATTTTTGGGAAAAAATATATTTTTGGAGAGGAATGAAAATTTGAAAAACACAGAAGATTGTAGAGATTTTTGGCTGTAGAAAAATTAAGAGAATTGTTTTGGAATAGTTGCTATGAAATTGCACACATACTTTGTTCTAGGAATTTGTGTTTTCTAGGAAGAAGTTGTGAAAGCTTTGGAAGAGGCTTGGCATCAAAACTTCAATTCTTTAGAAGCTTCTTGAAACAGGTTCCTTTCTTGTGTATTTGGTTTTGTTTAAAATTTGTTTTGGAATTGTATAGTTGTAGAAAATTGTTGTGATATATCTCTAAAGGAAAGTTTAATTTGTTTTAGAAAAGAGGAAATTCAAATCTTTTGTGACTGTCGTGAAGAAATCTAGAAAAATTTAGTTACAGTGAAAGCCAAAGAATAAGATGTGTTGTTTGAGGAATTATAGATCTAAATTGTGAAATAAATCTAGAGGAAAACAAATTTAGATTTAGAGTAAGTTAAACCTCTGTAGAAAAATAAAATTGTGAAACCTCTATGTTTGGAAATTTTTCCGTGGAAAAATCTAGAGGAAATGTAGAAATTTATTTAAAGATTTTGGAAGAAATTAAAAGATTCTTGTAGCTTGTCTTTTCTTTTTTCTGTGTTAAGATTTGAGAAAGTTATTTAAAAGATTTATTGTAAAATCCCCTATGAATTTGAGTGTTTTCTGGAAATTTTATAATTTCACCTGTAGATGAATGTTTTGGAAAAAATTCTCCAATTAAACTGTTAAAATGAAATTTCATTGTAAATATATATATTATATATACATATATATGTGTATATATATATATTGTTGAATATATATATATATATATTATATTGTTAAGAAATATTTAAAATAATGACAAGTATTTTATATTGTATATTTAAAATACTGTACAAAATCGTTGTCCGTATGACATAATTACGTTTTTTTTGGGTAACGAAATTATAATTTATAAAAATTATAAATTAAAAAAGTCAAAGTTTTCATGGTGGTTGGTGGGGAGATCAACCCCCCACCACCCACCTTTATTGGTGGGAGAAGCGTTGCCTATGAGGTAGTGTTCCCACCTCATAGGGGGACGTGCTACCCCATAGGGAGCATTGCCTGCCCTTATGTCATAGTGGTCAGTTGTACTATGCACAGTCCGAAGAACTTGGCTTTGACTATTGGTAATTTTGACTTGAACTCTCCATCTGCCTTGCGTTTGATCTTAGTTTTTGATGCTCAAACTTTTTTTAATATTAAATATATATTATATATATGTGTATATATAATATATATAATATATATATATATAAATATACATATATAATATCTATATGTATGTATGTATTTTGGGAAATTATTAATAAAGTTTTTTATTTTTTATTTTGAATAAAACAAATTGGCAATTTGTAAAAGGTTAGTAGATACATTTAATGTGTCTATATATTATTTTATATATATATTTAAATATATTAATATATATTTAATGTATCTATTGCATGTGCATATATATTTAAATGTATATTTAATATTTCATCTTATTTTATTCTACTGCATGTAATTTAGTATTATTGGAAATTTAAAATGGAAATGATTTTTATGCATGTTCTAAATTGATAGAGAAGGGTATTTTATATATGGAAGAAATTATATGTTTTAGTTGGAAAATTTAAAGGATTAATTATAGTGGATTTGTGTTTCTTTTAAAAGTAATCAAGTGTTTTTCTTTTGATAAAATTGGTGTTTTCCTTCTTTGAATTTAATAAGGTAATTAATTATTTTATTCAATTATTTGGTTAAGGAAATTATTTTCTTTCCTATGAAATGAATTAAAAAGGGAAATGAATTTAGTATATCCAAAATTAGTTATTTCCTTGCAATTTCTTCTATGATTATTTCCTATGTGTTCTTATTTGGGGAAATGGGATAAGTGTGTCTCAAATATGCAAGTCTTCTAGAGGATCATAGAGGATGGGGGTTGTTGATCTATTATGTTAGCCTATTTTGAATTCCTTGGGTAGTGCATGGTTCCTTGTGAGTAATTTACCCGATTTCCATGAACAAGGATGATTTGTGCCTCCTTTGAAAGGAGTGGATTATGTGTTTTGTTGTCTCCAAGTGTTTGGAGTGAGTTTCATTATTTGTTGTCTCCAAGTGTTTGGAGTGAGTTGAACATTATTTGTTGCCTTCAGTGTTGGAATGGTTATGTTATCTATTTTGTATGCACTTGGGATTCCCTTGGTGATTGGTTTTGTTTGGTATGTTGTCAAGTAAAAGAGTGGATTTTGTTAGGTTCCAGAGTCTAAAGAGGTAAACTAGGTAACCTTCAGAGGTAGTTTAATCAAGTGATAACTAAATTAATGTACTTAGAAGATTAGGTAGTATTTCACACTAAAAAAAATAATTTAGGCTCACTCATAGACACAAGTGCTCGTTTAGGCTTGGGATGAGTGGGAAGGCCTGGAATGGAAAGGTCATCTATCTTGTCCTTTCGAGAGGTATTTGATTCTGCATGAGTGAGTATGGGGGCCAAGATTCGGTTGAGGTCACCAAGATTACCGGAGCCTATGAAGATTCCCAGAGGAGATCCCATGATGAGTTGTGTGATGACACTTTGTCTAGGACAATAGTTGGTATTTGGTTTTATGTGTATGTTTTTCTTAACATACTCAATCTGTTTTTATATCTAGAAGCAATGTGACCTATGTTAGTGATGCCAGAGTTGTACTTGAGTTGTACTTGTGGTTGTATAGTTCATTTGATTGGTTGTGTTAATATGTGTCGGCCTATGACTAGAGGTTGTAGAGTTTCTCCATGTTATGTTGTTACTCTCTCCTTGCATAGAGGGTGGGCCTTCGAGTACCACTTGGTTGGGTGGAAAATGCACCATATACCATTGGGTCCCCCTTTGATCTACAGTTCGTGATGGCGAGGTATCCAGTTGGAAAGCTCATGGTTCTAGTTCTCATTTCATTCAATGTATTTATTTCAATTTGAATCATGTTATTCTTACCCCTCATTTGGATTCGAGGTTAATTTATGTATATTGTAACACATTTGTATTATTGCCTCATTCTGGGAATGAATGATGTAACCTTTTGATTAAGTTAATGAATATGGAGTTTGGTTACATATATTCTTTATGTTATGAAGTATCTTTATTATATATGGAATGAATGAGTACTTGATTCATTATGTAATTAAATTTTATTGATCTATATGTTGTATGTTGGGTTTTAAGTAATACCAATCTTGTAGCCTTAGAGCTTGTTGTCAATTAGTAAGTGAATGTGTATGATAATTACACTTAAAAAAAAAAAATTGTTCGCTTAAGACGTTAAATGCAACTTCATTTAGGGTTACTTGGTGGGGCATTACAAATAGGGATCAAACTACACATTTCTTTCTCTTGATTTATTGTATCTCTTATCTCTTATTGTTTTAAGTGGTAGAATCACTCTTGAGTAGATGAAAGGAGTGAGATTTTTATAAGATTAATGGATTAGTATTAAAGCACTCAATGATACATTCTCTTTCCTTTGCAACGTTGTCATTCTATATTATTGTTTAATTTTTTATACTCTTGGTCATACAAAACAATTGATTAATACATGTTCTTCATTCACCTTAAATATGTAAAATACAATTAAGAGGTAGATGTGTATTTTGTAATAATTTTCACTCATTATAGATCCATTGAGAATATCAATAAATATTTTTCTATGTTACATGAAAATGTGAGTTAAACTATCATGTGCATAACATGTTGACAATAAGGAAACTAATGAGTTTTGATTTGTTAGCTTGCAAGAGATGCATCATTTAGAAATTTTATTTTGATCATTCTTATGATTTAAACTATATTATTATACTATTTATTATTATATTGAAAATAAAATGATTGTGTTAAATATAACCTAAACAAGATATATGGATAATAAATAAATTCATGAGTAATAGTATAGTATACAATATTTACTTTTTTTTAATTGACATTATGAAAATTAAAATTAAATAACAAATAAATAAATTATAAATTCTTATAAAACTTTTACATTTTAAATTTGACTAAAATTATATACATTTAAATAATCCTTTTATCATTTTATTAATATTAATCAATAATTATATTCTTTTTATAAATTTTAAAAACTAATCAGCAAGAAAGTTCCCACTATATTATTTTAACTTTTGGTATTTTTAAAATATATTTCTTAATCTCATTTCAATTATAATAAATTAGTTTCTAATTTTTTGTCATGAAAAACTATTATTTGATTGTGAAGTTTTTTTTCTTTAAAGAGAGTGGTAAGAGTCAAGGATTAAGGGGTATCTATTTCGTCAAATTCACCTGGGGCATGATCCCGACCTCATCCCTTTTTGGATGTCGAAACCTTTGCACTTAGCAAGACTTGATCCTAGTGGGCTCATTTAGAACCTTTCAACTTCACCAGTAGACCAAAAGTCCATTAACAAGATAATTTATTTTCAATGTCTACTCATGTTGAATTACTATAGTTTACCCTTTCTTCCTCTTCGGTCGCCATTGGAATGATATACAGTAAATCCATTACAGTCAAACAGAAGTGATTTGTGCCACAGAGTTAGTGTTGTTGGTTCAGTGGAACAAGCATTAAAACTCTCAATCTCAACTGTAGGACAAATTCGAGGCATCGTAAGTGTAGAACACATAAATCTGCGTAAACTTGCAGAGAGTAAAGGAATGCAGAGAGCTGTAAAGAGATAAGTTTGTCCACGAAGGCACGTGGTCATGTTTACAAGTCTGTCTAACATAGCTGAATTTTAAACGAGGTGCGCAGCCTCGTGTTTCTTATCTCTTACAGCTCATTAGATTAGAGCCGAAATTATAAACATATATTATTAAGAAATAACTGTCAATTTTATATGGTGTCATACGCAGCATGGGTAGCAAAGGCGTTACAGACTTTGTTGTATATGGTACCTAATGCCAACGAAACTGATGTCATAGTTCAGAGACACTGATATATATTGAATAGGTTCACAGGTCCCCAAAAAATAAAAATTGGGATGAATGTGTCATTGAAAAAATTAATGGAAACAGTGATAGAAAGATGATATATTTAAGTGCAATGTGAGTTGTTTAAAGCAGAAATGGAGGGTGACGCTCTTGAACATATGGAAATCATGTAGCGCGTTATCCTTGTCAACAAATTAGATAATTCGCTTGAGAACCCTGCTCGAACACAGTTTTCTTTTAAAATAACTTTGTGGGCCTGATTCTTAAGGCTTGTGCATGATATGTAAAGATTTATGTATTAGAAAAGTAAATTTGTTCTTTCCATTTGTAGTAAAAAAATTGTATCATATTAGGAAGATCATGAAATTGGAATTTTAGACGTTTTTTTATACAATTGTGATTTATATTTTAGGAAAGGAGTTTCAAGATGCGTATATGGTTATATCAAGCTTAAAAAAATTATAATTTGTACTTTTATTTCTGGTTTTGGATTTAGTTTTACTGGATTGTTTTTATGTAATTATTATTGTATAAATAACACATTTTAGTGTAGTTCATAAGGGACACTGGATGCCATGGCATTTATAAGGGTTTGCTCTTTAAGTGCAACAATATTATAGTTTGGAGGTAATTTAGCATCAGCTTGTGTAAGCTTGAGGAAATACAAGTTAGGATCCGAATCTAGTAAGGCATCAAGTGCTATAACCATAAAGAGATACTTATGTATCTCTAGGAGTTGTTCTTCAATGAATTCTCCAAATCTCTTAGGTTTATTTGTGATGTCTTCAATAATGACGGTTTGATCATGTGATTGTTGTTGGGGGGTTTGACATTCTTGAGTATTGAACATGTCGCTAGGCATCTGAAAGGTTGTTTTGGAAGTTCTCATGGGCATCATGTTGCTTAAACTACTTGGGTTGGATTCCATGATTCATTTAGAAACTAAATAGATTTAAAAAATAAAAAATAAACCTAGTAGTTTAGAAACTACATCCAATTTGCTACAGATTCTATTCTTACATATTTTTGAAATAATATAGATAACTTATTCATTTTTTTATGTCAAGTTGCCTAACTCTGATTTTCTAGATTTTATTGCCACTTAAGGGCCTTTTTTTTGCATGATGATCCTGCACATACCCAACTGTTGTTTCATCATATTTCCTCAAGGGATGGAGTACTATGGATTTAATAGCCTAATTATTCTCTGATACTTCACATGCTTTCAAGGTGTTTTTGTTCTCTGTTGTAGAGGTATTCAAGAGTCTTCGAAGGAAGCTTGCATTGCAGACAGAATGAGTGGTGATCGTTGTCGATTGGAACCAACAAATTGCAAATATTTAAAGACCAATGATAAACTATGGAGGGTGTTGGAGAAGGGTGGAATTATGGGCTATGTGGAGAAGCTTCATGGCAAAAATCAGGAGGTTACCAAGGCCTTTTCTAAGGATTGGAACAATGGCAGCATTAAACTCTTTGGGAGGAAAGTGACAATTGATGAACAACCGATCTCAAATGTTACTGGGATGCCCATGGAGGGTCTTAAATTCTATAGAGATAGAAAGATCTCTGATTAGGCGATCAAGAATTTTTTGCAAACTGACAAGGAAAGGGAGGACTTGCTGGGAGCCACAAAGAGTAGCTATGACACTGGTAAACTCAAGATGCTATGGAGGGAGGTTTTGAGGGTGATTATGGAGTATTTCACATTGGACGAGAGATATACCATATTTTTTAGGTACCACCTTATGCTTCTGAATCACTTCAGGCACCAGGTTACGGTTTCCCTCCCATATTACCTTTCCACTTCTTTAAATTTGAACCTTTAGGACCATGTGTCTAATTTGGTTAGATATCCCTTAATCCATGAGGGCTTGCTCGTGCTTATTTATGAACATTTTAATGCTATGTTGGCTATGTCTCAACATACCCCTTCCCCACAGAAAGAGGATTTGGATGATAGTTATCATGAGAACGATGAGTGGGATACTAAGATGGAAGAGGATGATGAGTTCCCTGTGAGAGAAAAGAAGAAGGGTACAAAACCAAACACAAAGCTAAAACTTGTGCCCTCCCCAAGACTAGTGTGATGAATTCTACTGGTAGGGCTAAGATTATCTACCCGGGGTCTAATGTTGCTAATCTGAATTATACTCCTAGTGTCTCTCCCAAGGGGAAGGGTAAAAGAAATTTGGAGGATTCCCAACATTCCAGTCCGTCTAAGTACTCCAGTTATCCAGCCATGGATAGGGAGGATAGGCCTCGGTTCCCTGATGATTTGAAAGAGGAGGATCACTATTTCAAAGAAGCTCGCATGAATACCCTTCTGATGTCCTTGATATCACCCATAATAGCTTTGTTGATCATTTTCGTCTATTCAGGTGGGCCTTTTTTGAGATAAAGGAAATTTAAGCTCAATCAAAGGCTTGTAATAATAGGTTGCAAAAGGTGGAGGAGTTTGATAACATGAGTAAGGATAAAGAGAGAGTTAAGGATCTGTGGATAGAAGATGAAAAAAGGTATATGGTGGATTGTTTGAAGAAACCTGTGGAGGACTTAGTGCTCTTCAAGAACAACCATGATGGGAAGCTTTCTAATATGGAGGGGAGGATAGAGAATATAAGAGATTTTATTCAGAAAGTTATGGAAATGAGCCATAAAATCCTTAAATCCACAGCCAACACTATGAACGTGATGGTTGAGAGCTTGGAAAGAGCTCATTAGTTTAAAGCCATGGTGGAGGTTGAGGATGATAAAGAGTAGAGTCAACCTAAAGGGGTCGGGCCAAGCAAACGTACTAGAGAAAATTTGAAAAGGAAGGTGAAAAAAAATCCTATGGACATTCAGGAGATGAAGAAATCTACTATCAACATGGATAACCTGGAAAAGTAAGTTTCTGAAGTTTTGAGAAATCTGGCTTAATTTTTCTATTGGTGTTTTGTTGTGTTGCCTCTTCGCTGGTCTTTGGTTTATCTCTTTGGGCAGATTTGTATCTTTTTTTTAACTCTTAATGTATTATTACTCTATATTTTGCTACTGTTAAAGGATTTCAGGGCCCCTTCAAAACCTATTTTTTCCTTTATCAAAAACTATTGTGAAGTTTGAGTGAGGTATGAAGGTTTTTTTTAAGATGTTTTGATAGGATGGATTTTATGGTGGATTTAAATATGAAGGGTTTTTAGGGATGCACATATGTTGGACAAGATATGATGAGGTTTGGGGTTGAGTGGGGATATTTTCCTTGTGGCATAATTAGATTATGTGGGATTACAAGAGCATGGGAAGTTTGATATGGCACCATGTAGGTGGGTGGGAGAATCTAAGAAGTTTGGGGAATACGAGTAGATTGTGAGATATAAGAAAAAGATGGTAAGGAGGTGTAGGAAGTAGTATAGAGTGGTTGATTTGAATTCAGTCGAACTAGTATGAGAGAGATATGGTAAGGTGTGGAAAATGAGGTGTGTGATATGGGAATCAATACATTACCCTAAGCGATAGTATGGATGAATATTTTAGGGGTGGATGGTTAGAATTTATTTTGCCAGTGAAAGAGGAATATGAGAAGAGGATGTAGGGTAATGCCCATGGCTAGGATTAAGTCTTGATCCAATTCCCAATGTAGGAATTTATATGGGAGGAGGTACCTAAATCACTACATCATTACATATGTAATAAGAAGAATGTGAAATGAATTAGAAAGCATATTTAAACAATTAGCATTGGAAAATACTAAAAAATCAAGAAAAGAAAGATTAGTTAAACCTGTTAACCAATGAAGTTAAATTTCATGCTTAAATGAGTAAAACACAAATCAAGAATGTAAATATAATTAAAATCAAATTAATCAAAAGAAACATACAAACCTAGTACTCCATTATTGAATTTTGAGAACTTGAAACATGTGGATTGCTCAATTGTGCATAACCTATGTTGAAAAAGCTTATTGATGAAGATCTTGACTCATAATGAAAGCTCGAATGCTCAAAATTCTCAGAAATGATGAATGTGGGTATGTGCAAGATCCCAATGGGCCAAAAAGTGGCGATATGTAAGTGATATGATGGCCCATATGGCTGATGACCCTTTTTTACCCAAAATTGATGAAATGAAAAGGGTTTTTATAGGAGATTCTAAGCTTTCCACCAATATAAATTATTCTTTACTTTGAATTTAATAAATAATTATTATTCATTTTCTATTTGAATTACGACTATAGTCTTGATTGATAGGCTGATTGAAAAACATCTATAGCTTTCAAATGGTATCATATTTTTTGAATTTGAAACATGTGTCACATTCTATGATTCGCATAGTATAGGATTAAAAAATAATAATTTCATGAATTTTTTACCAAGTTAAGGTGGTCAGACATATGAGTTTTTTATATTTTTTAAAAGTTGTAATAAAAAAATCATGGTTAATTTTTTACTTGAAAAAAATACAAAAAAATATGCATCACATCAAGACATGAGTCTTCTATTTATATCTAAAATCTTATAGAAAAATATTATCATTTTATTGTGGCTAGGGTGGTAGGCAGACACCTACTTCTTATTTTCCCCTGAAATTTAAGTACTACTACATTGAAATTTCAAATTTTCACCAAATAGATTTTTTTAAAAATAAACCCAGTAGTTTAGAAACTACATTCAATTTGCTACAAATTCTATTCTTACATATTTTTAAAATAATATAGACAACTTATTCAAATTTTTATGTCAAGTTGCCTGACTCTGATTTTCTTAATTTTCATCGCCACTTAAGGGCCTATTTTTCCGATGATGATCCTGCACATACCCATGCTCAATCTCATGTAAATATTGTGAATGAAATTTAATGGAGAGAAGGTTCATTTTATATAATTATTTAAGATTGGATCAACGGTGGAGATTGAATGAAGAGATCAAGATTGGAGATTGAATGAGATTTTCAGTTAAAACTAAACTCCATCCCTTGATTTAAGGAAGATATTTTATGGAGGGAGATATTTTGAAAAGAGAATATTCCCTTTTTGAAAATGGAAATGTCATGTGTAAGGTGGAGGAAAATTAGTAAGTAAATAACTAATTGTTTAATTATGAGATAAGAGGAAATTAAGATTTTTAATTAAATAATTAAAAAATATATAATTAGGTGGGTTTGAAAAAAATAGGAATTTTATTAAATAATCAAAATTATTTAATTAAGGTAGAAAGAGGGAAATTAGAAATTAATAAAGTAATTCAACATTATTTAATTAATGTGAATTTAGAAAGAAAATAGTGAATTATGATTTTTTTTATGAATTAATCAAATAGTGTTAATTATTCAATTAATAGAGGAAAATAGTAAATTTAATCAAATAATTAGAAATATTCAATTAAAATTGATGAATTAGGAGATAATGAGGAAAATGATGGAAAATAGGTTAATTAATAATGTGTGATGTGTTTAGACAATTTTAGATGTCTACATTATGAAACTCAAATAAAGAGACCAATGGATTTTTAGGAGCCTTTTGGGTAGTAGGTCTAATAATCTCTAACAATTGTGATGTGTCAAAACTTGGTTGAAGTTTAGCACCATACATTAGAAGATTAGCTAGGATTGTATCCTTACACATGTCTATGAGGTGGTCTACTATATCCACATTACCAGGGTTTTCCAAAAACTCTTCAATTCTAGGAAAAAGCATGGTTTGGGAGATCATATCCTCCTCAATGAAGACTAACTTGTTACGATGAGTAGGATTCGATGGTTCCAATTGCATGTTGGGGTATTGGGATTCTCTGTATCCAAGCATACTATTAGTGTACTAGGAGGGTTGTTGATGTTGTTCCATAAGTTTTCTAAGCTACAAATGCATGGTTATAGGAATGGAAGATTGGGTGATTGGTTGGATAAAGTGTGATGACCCTAAGCCCAAGGAAATGAATAAACAAGTGTGATTTGATGTTGGATTTGGATGTTTGATTCAACCCCCAAAACTATGATTGAGATCCTATGTTGATTCAATGGTTGGATTTATACCCGAGATAAGCTAATTTCTTAAGAAAAAGTGATTTTGAAGCAAACAATATCCTTGGCTTGAGGTGAAATAGATTGAATGAGGGATGGCTAACTTAGGATAGGAAAATTTCCTAACAAATTATTACAATGGTGGTTGGATTTAGGATTTAGGTTCTCAAACAAGTGATTAGAGGCTAAAATTTCAATTGGGATTCATGATTTAGATGATGATAATATGATTTTACGGATGCCCTTGTTCTAAGAGGATGAGGTTTTGACTATGTTTTGGATGGGAAATAGGATGAAAGTTGTCAGTATGGACCCTCTTGGATATGAGGTAGATTTTTTTTTTGGTGGCATTTGACTTGGAAGAGAACTAACTATCTAGGATTAGAAGGGTTCACTCTCTAGAATGTGTGTGTAGACATATTTTCCCAAACTAGAGTGGATTATTTGACATAGGTCACATATTCGCCTGACATGAATTCACGCAAAACTAGTGCATTCACAAAAAATGACTTAGATTTGTCTAGCTATGGTTGATCTGATTTTCTGATGATGTGTGGAGTAGATTTTCCAAACTATATTCAAATTCACCCAAAGGTAGAGTGGGTTCACCAATCTATGATTATGATTGGTATGAAGATTAAATCGAGGAAAATTCACCCAAAAGGGAGTGAATTAACTCAGTGATAGATTGAATTCTTCTAATGAGGACTATGACATGACTAAGGATTTAGTACATAGGTGTATTTTCCCAAGAGCAAAGTGGATCACTCTACAAAGCACAGATTTTCCCAAGGCTAATGACTAGATAGAGATGGAGAAAGGACCAAATATTACAATCAAAAAGATATTGGATGGACGATGATTAAATGAACTAAATATATGCACTAGTAATCATGATAAGACATGCCAGATTGCATAAACCTAGATTAGTGAAGTCAAATTGGCAATCGGTGTAGACTCACATCACAAGTGATAATATTGTCTATTGATGGTTGAATAGATGGAGACCACTACGAATAACGTTGAAGGACCTCTTATTGATGGCTACTAGATGGTGATGCCTTAGTAATTTATATTCTAGTACATGGAGGTACATCATGAGTAACTTTGGGGTATGATATTTATTCCTTGCACCACATTGACTAAAAAATGAATGGTCTTAAGCTATGTTGATGTTGGATATCTAGTACATCCTCTAAATACTAGGAGGGTACATGACTCCCATTCGTGAAAACTATCCTGTCACAAGTGTGGGTCAAGAATGTCGTGTAAGTCATTCAGATCAACTGTGAAATCTTGGCTCAGTATCACCTGAGCATTAAAGCTTCACTAGACATGACATGACTAGATTGGAGTACAAATTTCATTCTCCCCCCTTTATATACCCTACTGATTCATGTTGTTGAGGTCATCCCTTGGGGAGATAAAAATTTCCAAGTAGGCCTCCTAAAGGGAAGGATATACTAGATGTTTCTTATCTCCAAGCTCACACAAAGTAAAAGGAGAGAGCATATGTGTAGCTAGCACTCATGGGATATACATGAATTAGGCCAGTCTATGATTTCTAATCCCCAAGATCACTAAATGGTGCACGGGGAGAGCATATGTCAACAAATGACCCCATACATAAAAATCAAGGTTAATTGACCCTTTAATAAATTGAAGTGTTTCTAAAAAAGTGGTAAACACAAGTCTTTGAAATTGTTATCCTGCAATAAATAATGTTAGGAGTTTATTTCACCCATCTTCAATTATCGAGGTTGCATACAAGATTTTATTATGATCACCAACTAGGCTGAGTTAGAAAATTAGTATTGAAACTCGTATAAACCTCACTAAAAGAATAAAGATTATGAATGAATTTACACCTTTTAGGTTCACCCAAGAGAAGATCACATTTTCCCTTGTATAAATGGATTTACCTTTGTGTGAATGGGTAATTGTCTTTAACACATCTATTCAAGTAGTATAGGTTCATCCATTTGCAAAGAGGATTCACCCTAGTATCTTCATATTCACTTGTTTGTAGATTTTCCTTTGTATGTTTAAGTTAACCTATGTGTAGGTTTTACTCACCATTAACCTACAAGACAACTATCAGTTAATCACCAAGGTGGATATTCCCATATGGAGTCATATTCGTTCATTCAAAAAATGCTTTCACCCTTCTAGAACTTTGAAATGTAAAAATAGCAAAAATAAGAAAATTTCACTGGTTTGACCCATGACATGGGTCCCATTGAGCATGCTAGAATGTGTGCAAGGAAATGTGCTTCAAAAGTGAATGAAATTGCAATAAAATTGAACAAAAGACAACAAAATCAAACAAACACTCATATTGGGCATTCAAAAAAAGGTCAAACCAACATGAAATTCAGTGAAACCAAAGTATGTTGAACCTCTCTTTATGTAGATGTACCCAAGATCATCAAATTCAATGTGTGCTCACTAAATTTTAGTAGCATAATGATGCTCGATTTCTCAAATTTGCATAATCTATTAATAATGGCTAAGTTTTGGGTTTTATGATTTAGGTGAAAATAGACAAAGGGTGAAGATTGATTGAGGGAGATAAATGGTGGATATGAGAGATGATATCTCAAGCCACAAGATTGTGCCAAGTAACATAGTGAGAGGGCTTGAGAGGGATATGGTACCTTAAGAAGTACCTTGGGAGATGGGGAATTTTTTTTCCATAAAGGCATTCCATGTCCCACATACCAAAGGTAGGGGGTGGAAGGGAATAAACTCTAGGTGTAATTTTGGTGCAAGGACCCATGTGAGGATCCTTTCCTAAAATGGGAAAGCCTTTAAGGCTTAGAAGACATAGTGGATGGGTAATAAATAGAAAGGAGTTTACCCCTTTTCTAATCATGATTTTAGGAATGTGCATGTGATTAAGGGGGGGATTAGGCTTAGATTAGTTGGTCAATTAGACCAAGTGGAGGTGATGAAAGATGTAACACATCTTAATCAAGGATCAAGTGTGTGCACAAGATTAAGGAGGTGGATTAGGATGGGATTAGAGGGTAGTAGAAAATGATGGTGGATGGTACTAGGAGAGGGAAAGGGAGAAGAATTAAATAATTAATTTTTTTTCCTCTGAAAGGGATTTAGGAATTAAATTAAATAAATAAAAGTATTTAAATCTAATTTAATTGATGGATGGAACACCATATTCTAGAATAGGTAAATTAAATGGAACACCATAGTCTAGAATAGGTAAATTAAATAAATTAATTACCTGGGGAATTTACCAAGAATATTAATTAAATAATAGGTCATTATTTAATTAACAAAGACAATGAGTAATTTAGATGAAATATAGGATAAAATTGACCAAAAGATATGGTAAATTTTAGGTGTCTACATTCAAAAACAACAATAGTGAATGGAAAGATCTAGCAATCTCCATCATAGAATTAAACTAGACATAAAATAAAATATTTAAAAATGAAGATCAACTTTTTAAATAAATAATAGTTGGATGTCGCTTACCAACTTTTATTTAAAATATACCAATCTAAAAATTACATTATGTATTTAAAAATAAACTAATAATCATTATGATAATTTAAATAACAAAACAATGTATGCATTTTTTGTAGATTTGTTGTTACACCAAAACCTGCAAGTGCCAATAAACTTCAACATCAACATCTTCACCTATATTTATAGTGGTGATTTGTCCACAAGATCAGTTTTGGAGGTGTGGCAGTTAGTTTAACACTTCCCTCTAATGTAACTCAGGGGACTTGAATCTGAGTTGACACTCTAATACCCCATATAGATTCGCCATCGCTCTAAAACCCATAAGTATTAGTAAACTTTAAATCGACATCTTCACGACACCTAGAATGGTAGTTAATCCATAAGATCAATTCCCAAAGATGCTAATCCACAAAATGAATTCTAAAAAACACAACATTTAGTCTAACAATTTTTACCATGATAGTGACTCAAACAGTGTTGATTTATAATTTGTCAATAGGGATAAATACAAACGTGTTCCCATCTGTTGGCTTGTGTATGGACAAGCATGCTGATCAAGAATCTTTGAATCCTAATAAGATATAAATGTGTTACCCAATCAAGTTGGCTTGTGTATGGACAACCAAATCCTTATTGATCCACTATTTCCAGTGAACGTTATTTGTCAGATATATTGGCTTGTTTAGTGACATGTTTCGTTTGTTTTCTCCACAGGGATAATATCACACTAATGGGAGTTTCTATTAAGCAGTTGTCTGTTTGGCAGAGTAGATCCATATGTTTACCCCAGCATTCTTTATGGCACAATGGGTAGTATAATCTATCATGATAATAAATATCCTGTACAATAATCAGGGCTCATATCTCCCAAATTGCCTGGAATTAAAAAAAGACAAGAGAAGGAGGATAGACCCATTCCATAAATCCTCTAAACCGATCAGTTGCCTTAGGAAAGACTTCTCCAAGACAAATACTTTGGCAAATCAAAACTAAGGGTACGCGAGTGAAGCCTGGTGTTTGTATGGCGCTCAGTCGAGACGATCTGATCAAGAATGATGACTAAGCCCATTACAAAAGTTTGATCGTAGCCAGGCTGTACAATCACACTGAACACATCTCCTCCCAGTGTTATCTCTGGGCTCACTTGCTTTCTTTTCATCTGTCAATAAACAGAAAAGGGATTTCTTAGAACTCTGCATTAAACACCAAATAAACAATACAAAGATTGTAAAGATTATGAGAGCAAGAACAAACCTCAGCAACAATGTTCCGGGAGCTGTTGTAAACAGTGCAGGATCTATTGGCAAAAGATCCTTCAATCTGGTAATCGGGACGCCTTTTCTCTGACACTGAACCCACGTATATCTGTGCCAAAGTCTTGGTAGGTAGCAGAAAGCTCCTCCTGACCATAAACAATGGCTTTTGACCGTCTGATTTATCTTTCAAGAACGCATGCCATTCATTGTACATACTAAGTCTCTGTCGTTATAAAAAAAAAATGTTAAATGCATTGTTAAGACCAAATCTTGGCTGGTAGGTATAACAATCCTTCAATTTTATATATACTTACATGAAAATCGAATAAGCCAAGATACATGTCTCAAATAAAGCTCTTAAAAAATTATATGGTATTGATTTAATGATATCAAATTTTCACAATCTATAATTTTGATCACTGTTGTTTCAAGATTAGATTGTGTTGGAGATTTTATCAATGTTTTGGATCACATTCTGTAATGCATCAATATTTTGGATGATGATTCATGAAATATGATCCAAAATATTGATGCAAAAAACTCTTAACACAATCTAATTCAAAAACAACAATGATCAACATCTACCATTACTTATATCATAAGATCCAAAATATTGATACAAAAAACTCTTAATACAATCTAATCTAAAAACAACAGTAATAAACATCTACTATTATTTATAAAAATATAAACACTGACATCCTTTGACATCTTTTTGAAAAATAGTTAAGATATCTATGCTAGTGTGAGCAGACAAATAGTTAGAACAGAACATACCTTTCTTCTCAGTGTGAGCAGACAGTTTCCTTCAGCATCCAGTAGAACCACCTCGCTCTTATATCCAGAATCATAATTATCAACTCTGAAGGCAAGGTTCCCGGTTGAATCAAACACATTGAAACCATTGCAGTTGAACATCAACGATGTCTTCCACACAGTCAATGCTGTGACAGACTCATTACGGAACCGCTCTTCAATCACAACATTTTCCAGTACCTGTGGCCCTTTAGGATGAACCTTGGCAGACATTTTTATTTTTTCTTTCTGGCTCAAGAATAATGAAGAGATGATGGACGATAGATCTAGTGAAGCTAATGATTGTTTGTTCAATCGGGTTTTTCAGACCAACTTATATAATAAATACTGGCCAATGTTTCTAGTTTTGTGTTTTAACTTATCGGGAATCTTTCCTTTTTAAGTCTACCAGATAAACTTTTGGATTGGCTGATCTTATCACAAGAGACACTAAATCAGACGAGTTTTAAAGTAAAAAAATAAATGCTTGGTTATAAGGCGACCACGTGCTGGGCGGCAAGGATTGTTTAATCCATGGGCGGCCATTATTAATCGGTCTGATAATAATAAGAATGAAAACAACTGATAAGGGAGTCTGACATCCGTGTCCTCGTGCAGGTAGTATTCCATCACGATGAGGGCTTAACATCCGTGGGACCCATCAAGGGGAGCCCTCCTCATCAGCACATAGTTTCTTCTTCTGACAAGTGGGTTTATCTTTCATTCTTCGAGATTTAATTAATGCCTTTCATTGAATTTTTCTGTTAGAGCTCTGTGGGAAATCGTTTTCTCTTTTAACTAACGTGGCAGTTAACCAGATTTCGAATGAAAATCAAAGTTTGTTTAATATCTCGCAGTTGTTGTTTATGAAGAGTTCAAATCAATGCTGCTAGTAATTTAATAGGATTGTCGATTATCCATGTATGGCATGCCCTACAAAGTTTTTATATTGCTTTACAAGAAGTTGAATCTAAAAACAATTAGTTAAAAAATTTCGAAGTGAAATGATTTTTTTTCTTCAAACTTTTGTTAGGGTTTATCATTGTTTTGATGGCATAGCATGTTTTTGAGATATGCATACTATTACTTCAGTGTATTTATTGTGGATTTTTTAAGTTTGTCTTTTTTATGATCTCAAATTTTATCAATCCAATGGTGTTTTGTTCTATCGATGGTTTGGTGGTTTTGGATGATGGCTCGTCCAAACAAACAGCCCTAAAAATTTGTTCGAAAGGTGTTCCATGAGGTATAAAGTTGAATCCTCCTTCATATGTAGTTTTACCCATCCCAAAATTTGATGGTGCATGTAAATGTATTGAACATTTACTTTATGACTATTTTATTAGGAGAACTCCCTTTAAAAGAATGCTTAGAGAGTGGGTCAACAAACATTGTGTCCTACATGAGTTCCAACTTAATGTCATACAAAACTTCACCAAAGGTATTTTTCTTTTTCATTTTTTCTTAAGCTAGCCATGCAAAGGCCATTCTTAAGAATGACCCTTGATATGCTAGTTTCTTTTGATTTCCCAACCTTGAAGTCAAGACTTCTCATTATTTACCAATTTGGATAGAGTTCCTAAGGTTACCTTTACAATGCTAGAATTTCTTGACCGCAATTACTGGTTCACTTGAAAAAAAAAAATTCTTTAGAGCCTAACTAAATTTTCTCCCATACACAAAAGCATGGGTGTGTTGAGGTTGACCACCGCAAAGATTTGAAAGACATTGTGTATATTCAAATTAGTCATTTGCATCATATATAGTATGTCATTTACCTCAATTTACCAAACATTTTCTTTTAGTGTCAATACATTGATCATGAGCTAGTGGATTTTATGTTGCTTTCACCATATAATAAATAAGGCTTCTCCTTGGCTTGTTGAAGCTCCCTCTTCTCATTATCCTTCAACATCTATGGTCTTGCATCAGTCTTGTAATTTTCTAGAATATTTAGAAGAAGAAGAATTTATCACAAAATAAGAAGTGTGTAAATTCCCAACATCCAATTGGGTAGTTTTTGAGAGATAAGTATTTGTAAAATCAATATTCCATTCTTCATGAGTTAGATACTGATGATGATTCTAGTTAAAAATAAATAAATAAATAAATAAATAAATTTAAGGTCTTATAGACATCCCCAAGAAGTACATTATGAAGAATGCAACTTTGGATTTCCTCTACTTGCAAGAGGTTAAGATTAATGGTTTTTTGGTTTCTTCTACTTATCAAGTTATTTTTCAAACCAACTCATTTATTTTAGCAATCATGATATATGTCATGGAGGAGTTCTCAACATTCTCTCTCTTAAGTGACTTCTATTTGGTTGATCATGGTTATGACTCCACCAACCAAGTGATTTTGACCCTCTTCAATCTTGAAAAACATTTTTTTTGAATTATGAATGTTTATCTTTTAATTATGTTGTTGAGAGATCTCTTTTGTGGCAATGGATCATTGATTCACTAATTTTTTTTTCAGTTGAATTTTGTACAAAGATAGAAGTGTATTGTTTTAAATATTGAAAATTATTGTCATTGATGTCAAAACTTTGTGTAACATTAGAATAAATCTATGATAAGATCTGCAGCTCGAACGAATAATTGTTAATCCTAATCTAAATCAAAACTAATCTAACAATAAAGAACGAATATGAAAACATGATAAAAACTAAATAAACTGAATTGATCTCACCAAATATGCGTTCATCCCTTCGAATTATCTTGATTGCTCTTCTCCATTTTGCCTTTTTAGTATTCTTGCCCTCAGATTTTTGTGTTTGAATGCAAGTATAGCTTTGTTGAGTGTCTAATCAAAATGTTGAAGAATAGTGTCTCTTCTCAAAAGTATGTGATTTCGGGAGGAGGAATAATGATAATGACAGACTATTTTATAGATTTTGTGTTTTCAAACGATCAGCTCAGATTGAAAGAGAGATCGACGGATGATATTGATGAATTCCATGCGATGTGAGTTCTATCTCAGATAGAACATGAGTTAGAACATGAGTCAGAACACGAGTTCAGGAAAGACTAAAAATAGAACAAGATCTTAATCTTCAGTTAAGAATCTTCGAAAATAGAAGAAATAGACTTTGAATGTTAAAGACAAAGTCATAACTCGAAGATGAGGAATTCAAATGCATACTTGAGTTAATTAATTAAATAAAATATATTTAACATGCATATGAGTTAGAACTAGTTAATCGACTAGTTGTGATAGAGAGTCGTCCTGCAGAGATGATCAATAGTTAAATTCAGAGATAACTCGAGAACTAAAAATAGATCTTGAGTCAGAAGGTGAGTGAATGATTTAGATAACTGAATGATAGAGGAATGTGACATAAATGAATTAAATGTTAATTTAATTCAACATTCGAAAATAAAAGATTTAATTAAATAAATAAAGATAATTTTTTTAATTTGACTTTCGAAAAGGATAATATGAATAATTAAATAATAAATATTTAATTATAGTTGAAAAGGGGGTTAAATGAATAATTAAATAAAGATATTTAATTATAGTTGGAAAAAGTATGATAAAAGGGTAATTAAATAATAAATTATTTAATTAAGAGGGAAGAATTAATTAGTTAGCAACATAATTAAACAAATCTGATTTATTTAATTATCCAAGTTGAATAAAGGTCATTTATGAATTAGTGAATGAATTAAAAAGGGGTATTTAATTAATAGAGGAAATATGTATTAGAAAGGTAATTAAATAATAAACATTAAATAATCATGACCATGGACTATAGAAAATTATGTCGAAAGTGGTGTTCGCAGGCCTAGACCAATTTTCGGTATCTACAGTTTGCCCCTCTTTGATACAATGTTGGTATGACATTGTGTCAAAGAAAATATGCCCTGGTCGTGCCTCTGTATGAAACAGGTTAGGGTATGCCCCAGTGAAAGGGAGAATGACGAGGAGGTAGTGGTATGCCCCCTTGAGGGGATAGGCGGGTTTGAAGAACATGAGTGTGCTATCGAAATGGATAGATAATGGTGGTGAAGATGCAAAAAAGAAGAAATGTTAGCATGGATGATTGCAGAATGTTAGTAAAAAACAATTAAGTTTGATTGATTGAGAAAAAGACATAATCTTCGATATATTGACAAATACGCTATACTTGTTTGTTATCATCATTGGGTGGGACATGACACAGATGGATAGTACACACTATGATATGTGATAGACCATAGTGTACAAAGTCATCCATTTGTGAAAAACAGATAGTCGTAGACAAGGAGTGTCTTAACTCAAACTAAGGACAAGATGCCCCAGTTGTTTCGCCAAGACAAACCACAGACAGTAGACAAATAAAAGATGGGTCGTGAGACATCATTGCTCCTCTAAATCCTTGATAGGACATCCTTGAGGAAACTAGTAACATGACTCAAAAACCAATGTTAAAAAGACAGTAGATAGACAACAACCAAATAAAAAGAGTCCTAAGAAATTGTTGCTTCTCTAAATCCTTCAAGGGACATCCTTGAGAAAGCTAGTAACAGGATCTTGCACAAATCGATAAAAAGATAAGAAAAAATAAGATATAAAGTCATAAAGCCAAATAAATTTATTTGCCAAAACTTGATCTTGTGGGATTGTTTGATGTTGATGTTTGACATAGCGTAATGTGAGAGAATGACACATACCGCATAAGACATTGAGTCTGGTTTCGACTTGGTGACTTTTGTATAAGGCATGACAAAGCCTAGTTTCAGAAAGACACGTTTCATATAAGACGTTGGAGTCTGATGATGTTGATGTGACAAGCTACATGAGACTATGACAATTTGATGACGTCTGTTGACAAGAAAGACATATCTATTTTAAGACATAGGTTGATTGCTTTGACAATGTGTTTGATATTGACTTGATGATTGTTGAGACATTTTTCCTTGTTGTTGCATGACTTTTTTTGATTCGTTGACTGATAAAAGTGTGTGTATGTGTATTGACAGTGTATGACATGAAATGATACCCTAAAGTATGATATGCAACTTTTGTGATAGTGATTGTGAATGAACCCTATTGGACTGACCTAGTGTGGTCTCGGGAGCTCATCAATTGATTAGCCTTGCCTACGTTGTACACGCAAAGACCTCGTAGTTCGACATGACCAATGACTTTGAATATAAAAAGCGTCATGATTTTAATGTGTGTGATACATAACAAACCTAGACTAATTGACCTAATGCCTCGGGGGCACATCAATTGATGGTCTTGCCTACGTCCCAGTCGTAGAGGCAATGTAGTTCGACTATGTCTATGACTAACTTAACATGACTGACTTGACATGATTGACTAGACATGACTGACTTGACATGATTGACTAGACATGATTTTAGGGATTTTCTGACACCTTTTTTTTTTTGGATTTTTCAGGACATTTTCGATGGTGTGACATTATGTACAAACTATTAGGGCACAAAACAAGGATTTGCCCCCAGTCGGGAATAGGATTTGGAAGATGGAGTGGGTAATATGACAGAATGGAATTTGATGTCAATCATTCCAAATGATGGATAGGACAACCATTTATTATGAGTGATGGTGAAAAAGTCTGATGAGAATGATGGTAGATAGAAGAGCGAGCTTGACTACACATGGCACCTATTTGCCAGGTTTTCACCATGGTACTTATCCATAACACCATCGAAGCGGTTTTCACTAGTGGATGGATTTATTTCTCTTTAATTTTTTATTTTTTTTCTCAATTTTTTTGGTGTTACCAAGACGCTTATTTGCTAGGTTTTCATCAAGGTAACCATTTTTTGTTTTTTCATATTTTTTTGTATTTTTCTAGATTAAGACAGAGATTCTCAGAGACTTAAGCGTAGAACCTCTTTAGATGTAGACTGTTGATAGGGGACAAAAGTGGTTCTCCTTCAGGAGTAGAGAGTTGGTATGCTCCTGATCCAAAGGCTTCTATGATAATGTACGACCCCAACCAGTTAGGTTCAAACTTTCCTGGTTTCTCGCGTTCAGCTTGGTTCTTAGGATTCTCCATTAATACCAGGTCACCAATGTCAAAGTGTCTATTGAGAACCTTCCTGTTCTAACTACGGTGAAGACAATTCTAATATGCTTGTAAATGATCTAATGCTTTCTATCTTTGTTCATCCAACAATTCTAGCTCTTGTAACCTAGAGACACGGTATTCTTCATCATCGATATGACCCTTCAAGGATACATGTAGAGAAGGTATTTCAACCTCAATAGGTAAGATATCTTTAGACCCAAATACGAGGGAATATGGAGTGGCACCGGTAGGAGTATGGATGCTTGTGCAATAAGCCCATAAGGGAAGATTAAGTTGTAGGTGCCAGTCATGACCAACGTCATTGACAGTCTTCTTAAGGATTCTAACAATAGTCTTATTAGATGCCTCAGCTTGGCCATTACCTTGTGGGTAATATGGGGTGGAGAAATGGTGTTTGATGTGGAATTCTTCACATAAATGGTGTACTTCTTGGTTCTTGAATGGGAAACCATTAACTGTGATTATGGATTGAGGTACACCATACCGACAAATGATATAGTTTAGGATAAACTTAGATATTTGTGTGTCGGTTATGTATGTCATGGGGATGGCTTCGATCCATTTGGTGAAGTATTCGGTGGCGGTGATGATGAATTTGTGGCCATTGGATGATGAAGGGTGTATCTTACGTATGAGGTCAAGTCCCCATTGGGTGAAGGGCCATGGTGAAGTAATTGGACAAAGCTCCTGTGCTGGTGCTCTTATCAAGTCTCCATGTATTTGAAATTGTCTACATTTCTTTACAAAGACGTATGAGTCTTTCTCCATTGTAGGCCAATAGTAACCTAGTCTCATAATCTTATGGGCTAGAGTGGGACCACTCGAATGAGATCCGCATATACCCTCATGTACCGCTCCCAAAGTTTTTTGTGCTTCCTAAGCATCGAGACATCTGATTAGGGCGTTATCTAAGGTACGTCTATACAAGGTTTCTCCGATGATGGTGTACTTAGCTGACTTTTGGATGAAGGTTCAACGTTTGTTATTGGACAAGTCTTGAGGTAGGGTTTGGTCAGTGAGGTAATCGAATATGTCTTTATACCAAGGAGAAATAGGACCAACAATGGTACTCACTATCACAGTATCAGGGACATCATAAGCGGGGATCAAAAGCTGTTCAACCATAAACTCAAACTTAGGCACATTACTTGGAATATCCAACAAGAACCCGACGGTTGCCATTGCATCTGCAGCTCTATTTTGGATATGTGGTATTTGTTGAAAATTTATGTCATTGAAATACTGTTTGAAACTATCAGCCATCCTCTTGTAAGGTGCAAGCTTCTCATCCTTAGTCTTGTAATCATCATTCACTTGTCGGATTACTAGTTGAGAGTTGCTAAAGACATGTAGGCTCTTAATGATCCACTGAGCTACCATTTTTAAACCTGTCACTAAGGCTTCATATTCTGTTATATTGTTGGTACAAGGGAAAGCAATCTTGAATGATTTGGGAATGGTATCACCTTGAGGTGTGACAAATAAGATACCAGCCCCTGAACCACAATTTGTATGTGATCCATCAAAGTATAGTTTCCATTCGGTTTTCACGTCAATGTTGAAGAGAAATTCATCTGGAAAATCTGCCACTAATGGATGGTCTACCTTTATAGGTGCATCTGCTAGTTGATCTACAATGACCTATCCTTTTATTTCCTTCCTTTCAACATACTGAATGTCATACTCACTAAGTATCATAACCCATTTAGCCAATTGGCCTGTTTAAGTTGCCTTACTTAGGAGGTATTTAAGTGGATCAATTTTTGCAATCAACATGGTTTGTCGATTGAGCATATAGTGCTGAATTTTTTGGGTAGCAAAGACTACCACAAGACAAGCACATTCTATGTTTTGTAATTCAATTCATAGCCCACTAAGGTTCGACTAATAGAATAGACCGCTCTCTCATGACATTGATCATCATGTTGTGCGAGAAGAACCCCTAATGCCGACTGAGTTGCTGAGATGTAAAGTATCAATGGTTTTCCCTCTGTATGTGGCATTAATATTGGTGGAGTAAGCAAATAGTCCTTGATTTTTTGGAAGGCCTCTTGACATTTAGGTGTCCACACAAATGGCACTCCTTTCTTGAGTAGATGCTGAAATGGATGTATTTTATTCGCCAGTTGTACTATGAAATGCCTAATGGACTGTAATCTCCCCTGTAGGGTTCTGAGTTGACCAATGCTGGTTGGAGGAGGCATTTCTATGATAGCTCTTACCTTCTCTGGATCTACTTCAATGCCTCTATGAGAGATGATATACCCTAACAGCTTCCCTGATTTCACTCCAAAGACACATTTCTTCGGATTTAGCTTGACATTGTAATTTTCTAGCCTCTGGAATATCTTTTCTAACACCTTCAAATGATCTTCCCTTGTTTCTGACTTGGCTATTATATCATCTACATAATCTTCCATGAATGTATGTACAAAGTCATGAAAAATCATAGTCATTGCTCGTTGGTAAGTGGCTCCTGCATTCTTAAGGCCAAACGACATAACATTCCAACAATATGTACCCCATGGACACATGAAAGTTGTCTTATGTTGATCTTCAGGTGCTATCTTTATCAGGTTATATCTAGAGAAACCATCCATAAGGGATAACATCTCATATCCTACAGTAAGGTTTATTATCATGTCTATATTTGGCAAAGGGAAGTCATCTTTAGGACATGCCTTGTTGATGTCTCTAAATTCAATGCAAATACGAATGCTCCCAGTTGTCTTAGTCATTGGTACAAGATTCGATATCCAATCTGCATAGTCTATTGTCCTTATGAATCCTACATCCAAAAGTTTCTTAAGTTCTACCTTGACCAATAGAGCAATTTGTGGATGCATCTTCCTCAACTTTTGTTTGAATAGTTTGATACCTAGTTTTAGTGGTAAATGATGCAATATTAGGTCTAGATCTAGCCCAGGCATGTTAGCATACGACCATGCAAAGTTTACTTGCCTCTTCTTGAAGAAGTCCTTGAACTCATGTTGTTCTGTCTCTAATATAGAAGCCGCAAAATATACTATCTGAGGATTCTCTTATGTTCCTATGTTGATTGCAACAACCTCTTCTACTAGCATGGGTGACTTTTCTTGTGCAACGGGGAGAATATTTAAACCTCTATCCTCGGGTGCCTCAGAGAGGTTTTCGCCCTCAGATACTTCCTTTATTTTGACTTTTTCTTCGTCCAAAGGCACCTTTCGGTTTTCACTTAAGGACTCATCATTTTTATTTTCATTTTCATTTTTGCGACTAGAGGTGTAAATAGACTCCCTGATATATGCTTTATCATCCAAGTCTTGGTAAAACCTGCCTTATGATCCCCTCTAGGTATACCTTCTCTAAGTCCCATGAACTTAGCAATTTCTTCGTCGTTCTCGAATGTATCTATGATAGGTGTACCTTGTTGATCCCAGTCAATAAGTTCGGGATATACAAGGGGCATGTCATCATCAGAGTTTGTAAGGGTAGCTACTGACAAGGTGAATATGGAATGGTTGACATGGTCATAGAAGTTTTGGACTAACTCCTTCTTGTTATTCCTCCTAGGGGTAGGTATACTCTGTTGTGGGACAATGGTGTGGGAAGATTCATTAGAAGATGGCATGTCAGGTGCCCAAGATGCATGTTCAAGGGTTTCCCAATAATAGTTCTCTTTCCATTCTGCTTTGGACAAGTGTTTCTTAGGACGAGGACTAGACTGTTTCGGTACAGGTTTCACATTGAGGTCCAACTCTCCAAATAAGGCATCTATGTTCATAGTACTAGTAGATGAGAGGAACTCCCATTCACCATCGCTTGAGTAAGGGGATTCATCATAGACTAGAGGTTTGTCATAAACTGGAGGTTTATCGTAAACTAGGGGTTTGTCGTAAACTAGGGGAAATGGTTCATGAGATGTCTCGATGTCTGGGTAATCATTCACTTCCTCTTGAAACATTGACAGAGTACCAGGAAACCCAATTCTAAGCGGTTGACACCCTAGCCCTAGATATTTCGGTCGTGGGTAGATAGTAATCAGTTTCGTCCTTCCATTTTGATATAGTCCTAAACCACTGTGCCCATCATAGCCTTCCTTTTGCATTATCTTAAATCATTTTCCATATTGGTCCTTGGCTATTTGAATAGACGGGGAGGGGTATTCATGTTGTTCTTGATACAACCAGGAATCACCTTGATCCACAATTTCTTCACTTAACTCTCCCCATTTTGTCAATGTCGTTGTAGGGGGAACATGAAATGTGACCATAGACTATCTTCTATCCGCCATGGGTAGGCCATATGCCTTAGGTGGAATCAGTTCAGTAACACAGTAGGATGCCTTTATATTATATTCGCCACAACCCTTGTCTTGGATCTCGAGTTTTGGAGTGGATGATGGTGGTTTGAATGAAATGGACTTATTGAGGTGTGATGGGTCAATGTATTGGGATAGAGTGGATGATGAAGCCTATTGATTAATAGACACTTTTCATTGTGGAAGATCCCTTAGGCTTGTACAATACTGGAAAGGATCTGGATCACCATCAATGGTGATCTCTGTGCCATTATAGGGGAACTTGAGACATTAGTGGTATGTTTAAGGTATAGCTTTCATTGTGTGTATCCAAGGTCTACCTAACAACAAGTTGTATGGAAGGGTGAGATCCAAGACTTGGAAGTTGGTGTTCATGATTGCTTGGCCAATTCGAATAGGGAGTGTGACAACTCCTTTGGACGATATTTCCTCATCATCGTAAGTCTTGATGAATATACTTTTAGAGGTATCTACACAGTCTTCCGAGAATCCTAATGCCTTAACCAATTTAAGGGTACATAGGTTCAAACCTTCTCCTTCATCTACCAAGACTCGTCGGACTTTGTTTTGATGGACTAAGACTTCAAGATGTAAGGGGTCATTATGATCTAACTTTTCAATTGAGTAGTCCTATTGGGAAAATGTGGCACAATGCGAGTTGGTCAAATATCCCACCATCTCTTCGAAACAATTGACATCTAATTCTATGGGAACAGTTGTGTTTTGTAGATCTTTGTCAAGAATGGATCGATGTTGAGGTGATATGGTCAACAATTCCAAGATAGATATTTGCGCGAGGGTTTTACTCAATTGATCAAGAAGGTTGTACTTGAACTTGGAATTTTGCGTAGATGGCTCGGAAGAAGGACCAGGAATAGTAATCTTAGTTCTGTGTGTGTTTGCATTACATTCTGGATGTTTCTTAATGGTGAAAGTATTGACATTCTCATTTGCGGCTCGGATGTGGTTTATGATCGTCCTTTACCATAGTCATACTTGGTATTGTTATAGTTGGCCAATGGATTATTCTAGGGTCCCAAGCTAGAGGCTTTTCCTTTTGTGTGGTCATGTAATGGGTTTGTGAAGACCTTATGATCACTGTTCTGAGTGTTTTTCTGCCAACCAACTTCTATGGTTCTATTTTCAACAAATTCTTGTATGATGTTATTTAATTGGCGACATTGTTGGAGGTTGTTCCCTTTCGTTCGATGATAGTCATAAAAAGTGTTATCAACCCACCATGAAGGTTTGAACTGCCCAGGATCATACTCTCTTGGTTCTAAAATTTTGATAAGATTATGTTTGTGTGAACCCCTAAACCTATAATTGCACAAAGACGACAAACATTGTTAGTGTTAGATCAAAATGCAAGAAAATATGAAGGATTCCCCATGAAATCCACCTATTTAAACTAGTATTAGGAAATGAAGAACAAAACTTAAATAATATGAAAATAAATCCTAATATAGTCAATAGAATGATGATCTTATGGGGGAATTAGTGCCAATGATGTGTTGCAATTGGCCCTTTCCCAATTCCTAAGTAGCAATGATATGATTGATGAAGAAATTGTCAAATCTCCAAAGAGATTTGAGCATAACCTTGGTGCAAATGTAAAAGTATGGTGGATGCTTGGATGAAATGAGCAAAATTAGTTCCCAATTGGAGAGAGTAACTTTGCATTTGAATTGTGGATGATGATGGATTTGAGTATAGTAAGTCTACTCAAATTATGGATGATTGAATGAGAGGAAGAGTCTCTCATTTATAGATCTCAATCTTGGAAGAATGAATGAAAATAAGCAATGTGGGATCAAAGACCAACCAATGAGAAGAGGCCACTTGTCCATATGTGATTGGAGGAGGAATGGGCACATTTTGGTCAATGTGCATGATAAATGCTATGAGATTCAAATTTGAATTTTGAATGTGACATGTGAGAGGGAAAGAGAAATGGAGTTAATGTCACTTGGCTCAATGCACAAGGACATGTAAGAGGCATTGAATGCCTTGTTGGAAGGACCAAGCCATTTGAAATTTGAATTCAAATTGAGGGAATATTCCCTTTTGATGCCATGTTGAGAGAAAATAAGCAATTTAATAAATCAAAGTAATTGATTTATTGTGCAACTTGCATTCTCTAGAGGATTTTAGTGAGAAGGATTAACTTAATCAATGTTTTGATTAATTTAATGAAGAATTAGGTGATGTGACAATTTAGACTTAAATAGATGAATTAGTTTAAATTAGAATAGAGAGGAAATGGTTTATTAAATAAATGATTTGATTTATTTAACTGAGAAGGAATATGTTAGATTAAATCGAATAAGGTTTAATTTATTTAATCTAATAGGAGGACTTTAGAGATTTATTTTAAATAAAATGAATTATTTAAATGAACAGAGAAAGATGATTAATTAAATTAAATTGATTAATTTAATCACCAGAGGAGAAAGAGACCTAATTAAATAGATAATTATTTATTTAATCAAGGGATGAAAGGTGTTGATAAGTTGGGAGTATGATTCAAGATGAAATGATGTTAGTAGGAGTAGAATCAGGTGCATGTATATTTTACATGTCTACAATTTGACCAATTATTTGAAGACTACCTCAATTGGTTGCCCTAAAGGTGTAAATTCTCGCGTTGGATATCTCATTTGTTGTGGTCTTTGTTGTTGTGAATTCTGGACATAGTTAGCCATTTGATCAGGACTGTTCATCATGTCTGTTTGTTGGTTGTATCCTCTAAGGGAGATAACCAGTCCAGTATGTATGTGCTTAGCATCAACTATGCCATCATTCATGACTTTCTTGTTCCTAGACCAAAACTTGTTTCTATCATTCGACACATTTTGATGTTGTACAATCGGGCTCTTGCCTGGTACTTTGATTTCGCCTTTGTCAATAAGGCCCTTTTCAAGGATGATCCCCTTTCATACTAAGTCAATGAATGAAGTGCAACAGTGTACCCATAAGTCACCTCTCAGTTTGGGGTTGATGTTTTTGAGGAAGATAGTGACCTTTTGTTTTTTAGGTATTTCGACAGGACAATGGCTAACTAAACTTCTCCATCTCTAGAAGAAAGTAATGAACGTCTCACCTTCTTCTTGTGTCATGTGGCACAAGGTTGCTATGGTTACTTCATTGTCTATGTTAAAGGAAAAATGTTTGACAAACTTTTCAGCCAATTCCACCTAGGATCATATACCGTATGGCAATTTGGAAAACCATTCCAATGCTATCCCTATGAGGGTTCGTGGAAATAGGCACATCAAGTAAGTGGGGTCATACGATATGTCCATGCATGTCATTGAGAATTCTCTAATATGTTCTAAAGGATTCTTCCTCCCATTATACTTAGGAAAATTTGGTATAATGTATCCATGGGGGAAAGGTGTCATATAGAGTGCTTTGTCAAATGGACATGGACATAGGTCTTGTGCTGATATAGTTCGTTTTCCTGACATAGAAATGTCGTCTATCTTTTGTTGTAGAGTCTGCATTTGGTTTTGAAGAATGTTGAATTGTGTCAAGGACATGGTGTTCGTGTTATTTGGATCAATGTAGATGTTCTGATACACCATGTTTTGTGACGGGTTATGATTGGGCGAGGGAGTATATCCTGTCAAAATATTTTGATTCAGGATAGGGATATTCCCTATCTGAATAGTTTGATTTGGTATAGGAATTCTTCCTGTCTGAATTGTTTGATTCGGAATAGGAATGCTTCCTGTCTGAATTGTCCGACTTGGTATAGGTATATTTCTGCCAACTTTGGTTCTCTTACCAGTCGTGTTGGTACCAAAGGGGTAGGAGGAAGTTGCTCCCACAGTGAATTGTAAACCTTGTGTTATGTTAAAAGGGGTTGTGTTTACAATTGATGATGTTTGTGTTGATAGACTTGTTGGTATCGTTGCGGTTATTTGGGGACTAGAGACAGTAGATGTCGCAGTTTGTGTTGGTTGAGTTGACTGTGTTTCCAAAGAATGGACATCAAATCCTGGAGGTAGTGTGGCACCTTCTACTAGCAATTTTGCTAAGTAGCACTGTGGATCATTTAGCAAACACTCATCCACGAAGGATGCAAACTCAATATCTTGAATTATTGCATCTATGTCTTCTATGTAAATCTGCCCATGTGTGTCTCTAGTGACATGTTTTTCAAGTAAAGGCTTGTGTGGACATTTGCTTCCTGACGATTGGTTTCCGAATGGATTGATGAATTCATTGGGGTCTGTCATTGCTTTTTATTTCTTTTTGGACCTTGTTTTGACCATGAAAAAGTTTCTCAAAATGGGTAATGCAGACTATGTCTAAAACTAATATGACCTATGTCTATGTTTTTGGAATTTTTTTTTCTTTTTGACAATAAGGATGTTGCTAAAGATCTAAGACGACGTATGACAGGATGGACAATATGCAAAATTCTAAGTGGACTAAGGACGATAAATGATTCTAAGATGAGTATAACATACCACCTATGGAATAAATGCATGCAAAAATTTGTTTTGACCAAGGAACCTAATTGTATGACAAGGGTAGTATGACAAGGTGAATTTTACGAACTAGACTGTGAGTTGAAAAGATTCACTAAATGGGACCAATGTGACTAGGTTCAATGATTGTGACAAACTGGAACATGAACATTTCCAAAGATGAGGAAAGTTATCTATTCTGTGATACGCAATTTTCCTAGGGAGTACCTATATGCATACAACTTATGATTACTATGACTAAGACGTATATGACACCTAATGACGGTAGCTAAGACATATATGACACCTAATGATGGTAAACTAAGATGTATATGACACCTAATGATGGTAAACTAAGACGTATATGACACCTAATGATGCAAGGGCTTTGAGCAAAATTAACCAATTTTTAATCCAAGGTTGATCCTAAAAACCTAAAGCAAATAGTGACAACAATGTTTCGGACTCAACTCTCAGTTTTTGATGTTTTCTGTTGACAGGAAAATGCTGTTCACCAAACAGTTGCGGTTTTTCCTCTGACAGATGTGGTTTTCCTAAGAGTTGCAGTTTTTCCTCTGAAAAATGCAACTTAATAAGACACATGTGGTTTAAAAACTAAAAGATGTGGTTTACCAGGACATATACGGTTTTTAAACTGACAGATGCGGTTGACCAAGACACATGCGGTTTTGAAACTTGCATGCACACATGCGACTCATAATATGATATTTGTGACTCGTGATATGCAGACTGTGAAAAGTGAATGTTTTGACAGACATATGTGGCATTTCCCCTAACAGATGCAACTCGCTACAACACATGCGGCGATTAAACTGACAAATGCGACTCGATTTTCTGATAGTTGAATTTTTTCCAAAATTTGTTGACTGACTTTATTTGTTTGATCAATTTTTTGATGAATACAACAAAGAGCAAACACAAAAATCAATATATTTCATTTTTTGTGATGAAATGACTATTAAGACTTGAAAAGCAATTACAACCTAGGCTTTTTGGACATTATTTGCTGAATTCTTACTTGTATTTTTCCTACGATGCACATTCAAAGGGGATGACTAGTAGCTTGACCCCACTGGCTCCCCTCTAGGGCACTCACTTATACGGGGCAGCCAAGCTACTATACCCATGAAACTCCCATTGCATACATGTCACCTCAACACAAGAACCGTAAATTTGTAAGATGACTTCACAGGTTATGCACCTGTTGCGCTAGCAAATAGATAGGATTTTGGTAACTCTACAACAAGGTGTTTAATAAGGGATTTCCATTCATGGGACACTATCCAACATCGGTGAGAGTCCATTTATGTCCATCTTGTTGGAATAGTGCATGTGATTCTTGGGTTTTCCCCAAGAATCCACTTCTATGTACCGGCTGGAAGTCGCTTGGCTTTAGCGTGCTACCAGTCTGAGTCGTTTTGGGGTGAGTAATTTTTCCCACCAAGACAAGCCCAAGTTCTAGAATCAGCAACCGTTTCTCTTACACCCAGGATTGCATGACTGCATAAGGGGAGAGGATACTTTAGTTTACTGAATCGTAAGGGTTTACAGATATGTGCAAAGCACCAAATAAAGAAGATAGTGGTTCTTTTTAATCCAAACGACAATTTTCTATCTATCAATCAGAAAATTCATTTTAATCCCACATGACGATTATCTATCTACCAAACAAAAGCTTGATTAAATAAATAAATCAACACAAAGGCATTAGGTCCTGCATGCAAATTTATCAGTAGTTCATTGTTCTTCAGCTTTCGTCTTGTAGAAAATTGTGTTTGGTTTTAATTGTCTTCAAAGCTTCATCTTGCAAACACTATGTTACTCCTTTAGACTTTATTTAGCTCCATTTTTTTTTTTCCACTTGATCCAATGTGTGCTTTGAAGTGTTTTTTTTTTTTCTGCACATGCACAAACCGAACAAAGCCAAAATCCTAATAGCTAGTCAAGACAAATTTGATTTTTGTAAATATTTTTGATAGTAAAAATAAATTTATAGAGAACATACCCATACTAAAATTTCAAGAGATTTCCAAAAATGTAAATAAATCTGAAAGATTGTCTCTTTTGCATCTGAAATTAATTTTTTATGAAAAATCATTAAAAAATTATTAAAAATTTAAAACAGATCCAAAAAATCTGATTTTTTCACAGAAGATGTCTGACATAATTCTAAATCTGCATGAAAAAATTCGTGAATAGATCTGCAACTTTTTGTGAGATTCAAGAAAATATCTGTGAAACCATAATTTTCAAAGATCTATTGTTTGACTAATAATTTTTGATCCAAATTTAAAACCTAAAGAACAGACCCCTTTTGAAATTCAAATTTCTTTCCATAAATTTAAACATATCCAAAATATTCGACAATTTTCTCTCAAAACTGATTTTTTATGAAAAATAACAAAAAAATTATACAAAATTCAAAACATCTCTTAAAAATCTGATTTTTTTGTGGAAGCTCTTGATAATTTTGTCTACTTGCAAACAAATTTTCGTGAAAAAATATGTAGCCATTTGAAAGTTCTGGTTGAATATGTCGGGTTTACCAAATGTAACATTAGAATAAATATGTGATAAGATCTGCAACTAGAACAAACAATTGTTAATCCTAATCTAAATTGAAACTAATCTAACAATAAAGAACGAATATGAAAACATGATAAAAACTAAATAAACTGAATTGATCTCATCGAATATGCGTTCATGCCTTCGAATTATCTTGATTGCTCTTCTCCATTTTGCCTTTTTAGTATTCTTGCCCTTAGATTTCTATGTTTGAATGCAAGTATAGCTTTGTCGAGTGTCTAAGAAAAATGTCAAAGAATAGTGTCTCTTCTCAAAAGTATGTGATTTCAGGAGGAAGAATAATGATAATGATAGGCCATTTTATAGATTTTGTATTTTCAAACGATCGGCTCAGATTGAAAGAGAGATCGATGGATGAGATTGATGAATTCCATGCGATGTGAGTTCTATCTCAAATAGAACATGAGTTAGAACATGAGTTAGAACACGAGTTCAGGAAAGACTAAAAATAAAACAAGATCTTAATCTTCAGTTAAGAATCTTCAAAAATAAAAGAAATAGACTTTGAAAGTTAAAGACAAAGTCAGAACTCGAAGATGAGGAATTCAAATGCATACTTGAGTTAATTAATTAAATTAAATATATTTAACATGCATATGAGTTAGAACTAGTTATTCGACTAGTTGTGACAGAGAGTCTTCCTACAGAGATGATTAGCAGTTAAATTTAGAGATAACTCGAGAACTAAAAATAGATCTTGATCAGAAGGTGAGTGAATGATTTAGATAACTGAATGATAGAGGAATGTGACATAAATGAATTAAATGTGAATTAAATGTTAATTTAATTCAACATTCAAAAATAGAAGATTTAATTAAATAAATAAAGATAATTTATTTAATTCGACTTTCGAAAAGGATAATATGAATAATTAAATAATAAATATTTAATTATAGTTGAAAAGGGGGTTAAATGAATAATTAAATAAAGATATTTAATTATAGTTGGAAAAACTATGATAAAGGGGTAATTAAATAATAAATTATTTAATTAAGAAGGAAGAATTAATTAGTTAGCAACATAATTAAATAAATATGATTTATTTAATTATCCAAGTTGAATAAAGGTCATTTATGAATTAGTGAATTAATTAAAAAGGGGTATTTAATTAATAGAGGAAATATGTATTAGAAAGGTAATTAAATAATAAACATTATTTAATCATGACCATGGACTATATAAAATTATGTAGAAAGTGGTGTTCGCAGGCCTAGACCAATTTTCAGTATCTACACTTTGCTTTATGAAAGAGTCTTGCTTGTTCTGATCTAATCATATCTACTCATGGCCTAGGAATGCTTTTGCAATGTACCATATTGTTTGGTCCTCTTTGGACCTCATCAACATTACCTAATTATATTCTCCTAATAGGGTTATGCTGATTCATGCATGTTATCTTCTAATTTGTAGTTAATTGGCTATTGGTTGTTTCTAGATGCTTAAGTTATGACTTAAGCCATTTGGTGTCGTTGGTTTACTAAACCCACTTCTTCATCGAGTTCAAGATATTTTCCCTTTATCTAAAGTTAATACTTTGGTGGAGTTTTAGATGATGTCGATGGGATAGGTGTCATATGTCTGCTCATCCATGGGAGTAATGGCAGTCCCTTTTCTATTCATGCAGAAGTGTAGAATGGTGATAAGTGGTAGTAGTGGAGCTTTATTGTGTAGGATGCAAAATTGTGGGAGGACAAGGGCCTCTTGGGACCTTTTTGCTATACTTCCAAACGGGTTTTGAAATGTCATTCGTATCATCGGTAAGTCAAATGGATATTGGACACTTATCCAAAATATCACATCAGGTTTATAAAACCCGAATGATTATTCAGAGAATATTCATCTATCAGAAGGCATCTAAATTTAAACAGTCCAAATTCAAACATGTTAATGGCTAGTTCCTAGTTTGAATTTTACTCTACACAAGCCAACAAGGTATCAATGTGAAATATTTTTCATAGGCCATCTTGCACTACACCAAAGGATCTAATATTTGGTCTATGTTGGCATTATAGTATTCTCTATCAACCCAAATCGATATTTAGGCAATTTGTTTCAGATTGTTGATGTATGGAGTAACGATATAGTTATGTGACTGCATAATTTTGTGAGTAATCCATGTTCAATATTTCAAACAAAGGATGTGTGTGTGATGTATAATAGATCATGTATATGAGGAGCAATCAGATTTGATAAAGAAGAATTGAAATATCTCTCTATGAATTCTATGTGATAGAGAATTGTTTGTAAGTGCCTTTGTAATCATGTCTTTTGTACTCAATGGTTGGTGTCACTGTTTCATTTGAGGTTGGTGCCTCTCGTTTTGGTGGTTAGATTGGGGGATTGGTGTCTCCATTAGGTTGGTGCCTATAAAGTTGGTTTGGAGATTGGTGTCTCCAGTGGGTTGGCACCTACAAATCTATTGTAATAGTTGAATTTCATTGAGGTTGGATTTGGATAATAGATCCAAGAAAATCTTCTCACCATGGTTTTCCCTTTAAGGTTTCTATGTAAATCTTGTGTTGTATTATGTAGCTTTTTTCACTATTGCATTTGATTTCATTGGTGATGCTTTGATGTTATTTGGCGCATTGATTAAAGTTAAAAATTTATGATACCAATACACCCCCCCTCTCAGTATATTTGTATGTTCAACAATCGGTATTAGAGTTAAGTTACTTGGTACATTTTAATAGTTGAAGGTAGATCTTGGATTGAAACACATGGGTGGTTAGGATGGATCACACCCAAACAAGGAACCATAGTTTGATGCCAAAATTATGCAGGCTTTAGAATATAAGGATGGAAGCATATCTATACCCATTATGGTTTTTTGGTTCACATTTTGCACACACACCCCACCAAAGGTAGGGACCCCCCCTTTTTTGCTTGCTTTTTCTTTTTTGGTTTCACTTTAGGTCTGACCTTTTCCCCTTAAGGGATAGGTTCCTCTAAATTTTGGGATCACTTCACTTGATTGATTCAATGCTACATCTGCACTCCAGGTGTTTTAATTTACAATATCCCAACTTTGAATAAGGCCTAGAACTTGGGTTCTTCATGAAATTTTCACTAAGGAAGCAACTTGTGCAACTTATGGTGAGTTTTGTGGAAATCCATCCTAGGAGGATTTTATCGAAAGGTGGATTGGTTGCGGAAATTCATCTTACATGTATTTTCCCAAGGGATTAAGTTTCACGGAATCCCCATCCTATTGGATTCCTCGAGTATTTGGATGTTCAAAATAATCCCTCGGTGATGGATTTTCCTAAAATTGTCGTGGCCTCGAATCTCCAAAGTTTGGCGTGTTGTCCTGTCAATCCATTTATCATTTGTTAGCTACTGTACTAGTCATTTATTTCCATTTTGGGAGGTCAATTTATTCTCTTGTTTTCCATTTGATATTCATTTTAACTTGTGCATTTGAGGAGAGCATTGGATACATTCTTACAGTTGTTGAAGCTAGAATTTGAGGATTGATTTTGCATTTGTTGGGTCATTGGCTAGGGTTTCCAAGTTGGATTTTTGTCATTACTTCATATTTGCGAACTCAAAAGTAGGTTTTTTATGATTTCTTATTGGTCTAATCAATTTCTTGATTCATCTTTGATAATCAATGGTGTACATTACTTCCATTTTCCATCACCATTCACTTTTGATTTTGCTTCTTCATTTGGTTTCAATGTTATTAGATGTTGATTTCGGTGGGCTTGTCAATGATTGGACCTTTCCCTTATTGTCATTCTTTTGAGCTTAATTGGAATAAGGCATCATCCTTGAACTAGGGTTCTTAATATTTTGTGGTTGAGATTCGGGCACCTAAGTTTTCAATGAAGTTAGGGTTTTAGACTCCACCTATGCATTGACAATGAGGTCTGCTTTAGTGACTATGAGTTAGGTTTGATCATGCCCTAGGTATGTGAATCGATTTTATTCAATCCAATATCTTTTAAACCCTAGGTTTTATTTGGACAAAGTTGATTCTAATTAGATCATTTGTGGTCAGTCGAGTATTGAGATCTCTTGCATTGTGATGATAATGCTTGCATTCAAGTCCAAGTTTGTCTTTGAGGCTAGAGATTGAAAATTTGAGGCAAGTTGTAACTAAAGAAATACAACCAAGTTCATGATTTCAAAGAATAAGTGAAAGTGGGAACCTCACAAAAATCCATCATCGATGAAAAAACCTGACTATCTTTTCCTTTTCAAAAATACTTCCATCACGGATTTCCTTGAGCCTCATGTTTCTCATGGAGCCTATCTAAGTACATATTACCTAAAAGTCATTCTGATAGTGAAAATCCCTCAATCACAGATTTCCCCAAATCTGTCCCCAATGAAAATCCCCAAGGTTGAGAAATTCAAATGGTATTTGTTGATCAAATTTTAAGGAATGTTGAATGATGATCCTTCTTGAGGATAGAAGTGTTAAAACCATGTTTGGATAAGTATTGTAGATGTTCATGAAAATTCACCTATGAGGGAATTCTCTCAACCTCCAAACCTTCACAGAACCCACTCGAGGATAGATTCCCCGAAAGTGTTTTCTTCTCTAAAATCCATTGGAGGCAGATAAACCTGAGGTTTTCTTAGGATGCATTTAAGGGGTTTGAACTTGGTTTTAATGATCTTGGTTGAGATTAAAGATGGAATTAACAGTGCATATGCATTTTAATGATTCATTTAATGATGAAACTAGCATGTAGTGGTCAATTTTCCTTAACGTTGTGGTAATTATGGTCTTCTCTTAATAGATGCAGGGTGAATCTAGCAAGGTTGTAGAGTCTAAAGAAAAATCAACTGAACCTATCAAGGAGGGTCCTCTAACTAGAGCAGAAAAAATGAAGTATGAATTCAAAGGAATAAAGCCAGAGTCAAAGATTCATTCAATGTGAGGCAAGTTTGGAGACACCAATATGGGTCACATGGATTATAATGGTTTCAAACAGAGAATTTTTGGTGATGCACAAACCCCGCTTGCTCAAGTTATTACTAATACAGGATTGGCTCAGGCTATTGGTTTTCCACCCTTGATGCAATGTCATGATCTTGTTATTCAATGTGTCAAGAATTATGGTTCTGATAAGAGATTAAATGTTGGCCCTCAGGGGAGAATAGTAGCAAACATAACTAAGGAGTTCATAGTAGGAACTTTCAACATTTACTCTCATCATAAGTTGGTAAAGATAAATATCAAGGAGGCTAAGGAGTTTTATCAGAAAGATCCTAGTAAGAATTTGGAGATGATGAATAGTAATTGGATTGAAAAAACAAAAGTCACATTACTCCAAGTTTCCCAAGCAACTATACAGGGCTGATTTCAAACAAGAAAATAATGATATGGTCACCCTTTTGGGAAGAGTCATAGGATTGGATGAATCTTTCATGTTCAAAGAGTGTATGCTCTATGCCATATCACAGATTATAAAAGGGGTACATTACCATTGGGTTGGAATCATAAGTGACAACCTGGATATGCAGTTAAGAAGTGTGCAAGACACAAAGTTCACTATGACCTCATATCTTGTGTACTTGATTGTTGGAAAGAAAAAATACAAAGGTTTGAGTTGCAAAGGAGTTCTAGGTAAAGATAGAATACATTATGTATACCCTCAACTACAATTTCATAGTTCTAATTATAGGAGGCCCAATGATGTTTTTCTTATGTGCATCACAAGAATGCTTAAGGATGCACTCCATGCCAGGATTTCTATAGATGCAATGGATTTAATCTTGAGAAATATGGTTATTGGTTCATCCAATTTCCAAGTTTTTCTTATATTAGAGTGCATGGTTTCGAATAGTGCCTCTTAGAATTCCAAGGTATATAACTGATAAGCTATACTATTGGAAGTATCTAGGCAGGTTGTGGCATTTAATACTTTTTTGAAGAATATGCACCAAACAAGGCTTGGAGGTGATTTCCCTTTAAGAATTAGAGGAATGAAAGCTTTTCCTTCCATTCAGATTGCTCACCATTTAGAGAAGGATATTGTTGATTTCCGTTTGTATTCACATTTAGATAGAGGGAAATTTGATCCCTATGATGTTGCATAGAATATTGCCAATAGAGAGTTCATGTATAGAGACCATATTGAAGAGTATTGGGAAAATTGTAGGGATGAGTTTGAATTGATTAGAAGGAAGTTCTCTAGGTTTTCCTTGAGATTAATTAGGCTTCACAAGATAGCCAATGTGCCTAACCAAGTAGATGATAAGGAGGATTGTCTGCAACACCATGATTATGAGCATTATAAGGACAAACCACTTCCTATTGTCGATTGGTCCAAGTAAGATGTAGCTGATTTGAATCTACTTAATTCTCCTATGTTAAAATACTCCAAGTTGTGGGTGAAGCACAATATTCTAGACTTGAAGGCATATGGCACTAAGTTCACATATGATTTGATGGGAGATCTTGAGTCTCATTCAAAAGAAGAAGTAGAAACAACTAAGGATGATACTACTAAGCCCGATTTATAAGAAGATGTGGAGGAAACACAATTCCTCATTAAGAGAAGGACCAAGAGCCAAGAAAGGGGTAAGGAAAAGAGGCAACCTATTGCCAAGGCTGGGAGGCCTTCAAAGGATATTATTAAAGAAGGTACTAAAGAAGCCCAACCTTTTAAAAGAGAGAAGAATTATTATTGAAGGTCAAATAATTGCTAAGACAAAGAAGGAAAAGGCTAATGAAGAGGAAACCACTCATTCCAAGGTGGTGGAATTAGAAAGTTCAAGATAAAAGCCTCAGGCACGTATGTGCAAAGAAATTCTCTAAAGAAAAAAATAGTCCTTGCAGAATATATTAGAGAAATGATGAGTGAGTATGAGGAAAAAAAGTTAAGAGGCACCTACTAATGATGCTCAAGAAGAAGCAAAGAGAGAAATCAGAGGAGATAATATTCCTCCTAATTCTCCTATGCAAAACATGCCAGTAGATGAGGATAATGTTCATGATGAGGAAAATGTTTCAAGAGATCCAAAAGAGGGATATGAAGATAGGTCAAGTAATTATCTAGCCTTGCATACCAGGCTCTAGGAGCTTGGTTCAATCCATATAAGTCTTTCTTCAATATGCACACCATATCGGATTTATTTGTTAACTGAAATCATTTTGGTTGCTCCATGTAGACCTCTTCTTCTAGTTCAACATTCAAAAATGCTGACTTGACATCCATCTGATAGAATTTGAAATTTTTAAAAGTAGCTAATGCTAAGACCATCCTTATAGCTTCCATTATTGCTACCGAAGAAAAATTATCCTGAAAATCTATGCCTTCTACTTGTGAGTATCCTTTGCACACAAGATTTTCTTTATTTTTGAAAACTTTCTTATTCTCATTCAGCTTATTTTTTAATGTACCCATTTTGATCCAGTGATATTTTTGTCTACCAGTCTTGGGACCAATTCCCAAGTTTGATTCTTCTCAATCTACAAAATTTCTTCCTTCATTGCTTCCTTCCAATGTTCATTCTTACAGGCTTCACTTATTGACTTTGGCTCAATCTCATAGAATAAGCACAAGTTTAATTCAGCAGCAACTTTGCTACTAGTTAACACACCTTTTGTCTTGTATCCAATAATCTAACTTTTTGAATGATTCCTTTGTACATATTTTGGTGTCTAAGGGACATCACTAGAGCATCTTCTTCACTTTCACTTTGTTCATTCTAATTTTCTTTCTCATATTTATCATGTTCTTCCATATTTTTTTCTATTCTTGCATAGTCATGTTCATGAAACACATACCCATCAATTGATATCAATAGAATTCTTCACTATTTCATCAACCTTCACATTCAAGCTTTCTACAATTTTCCTCAATATTTGTTTGAAAAATTTGTATGCCTTTCTTTTAGTAGAGTATCCAAGAAATATTCCTTCATCACTTCTTGTATCAAACTTAACCAAAGTTTCCTCATATCTTATGATATAGAATTTGCTTCCTAATGCCTTGAAATATTTGACTGTAGGAATTCTCCAGTGTCATAGCTCATAGGGAGTTTTTGTACTATTTTATCTTTCCTGAACTCGATTAAATACATATACAATAGTGTGAATGGATTCCTTTGAGTACACTTCATGTAATTTGGCTTCAGTGATCATTGACCTAGCAGCTTCTTGGACTGTTCTATTTTTCCTTTCAACAACTCCATTTTGCTAAGGGGTTCTCGGAGTAGATAGCTCTCTTTATACTATGCACTTCACAAAACATATTGAACTCATAGGAGGTGAATTATCCACCTCTCTCAGATATCAAGCATTTTATCTTCAAATTCACTTCATTTTCAACCATAGCCTTGAATGCCTTGAATCTATCTAATGCATCTGATTTCTCTCTTAGCAATGTAACCTATGTATATCTAGAATAATCATCAATTAAAAGCATAAAGTGCCTTTAACCAAGTAGAATTTTCAATCTCATGGGACCACAAATATCTATATGAACCAAATACATCAATCTAGTAATAGATTGTTCTCTTTATCTATAATGATTTCTTGTTTGCTTCTTGAACTGACAATTCGCATAGATATAATTTACAAGCTTTGCAATTTTTGGTAGATTTCTCATGGCCTAAATATAACTGTTTCTTTCCAAGTTTTCAAAATTCATGTGACACATTCTCCTATGCCATAACCAACTATCATTTATTTGAGTCATAAAACATCATCCATCAACACCTTTAAGTTGATAAATATTCCCTTTTGATTTCTTCCCTGTAGCAATCAATGTTGTGGATCCTTTTTCGATCTCACATTTATCATCCTTAAACACAAGATCATATCATTTTTTGGACATATGACAGCTCTCAACAGATTATTCATTAAACCTTTAACATAGTAAACATCGTCAGTATGATGCTTGCCATCAAAACTTACTAAACCTATCCCACATATTTTAGCACTAGTATCATCTCCAAACATAACCAAACCTCCATCATATTTCTCAAGTTTCAAAAACTTACTCTTGTCACTTGTCATGTGATGTGAGCAACCACTATCAACTAGCCAAAAATTATTTCCTTGTTCAGCATGTAGGGTAGAGATAATTGTACCTTAATTTTTCTCCTTCTCCTTTTTTTTCTCTTTCTCTTTCTCTTTCTCCTTCTCCTTCTTTAGAGGACTTTCCTTTGACTATTTTTTTTAATTAGTAGAAGTAGGTTCATCCTTAATCACCAAGAACAAGCATTCATTTTCATTTGGATCTTCATATTCTGAATCTTCATCTAAAATACTAGATTCTCATTAAAATAGTAATCTTTGTTAATCTTCTTTCCTTTATTTTCTTTCTCATATCTTTGTTTATTCCTTTTAGCCCTTTTCAGACACCTTGCAGCATAGTGACCAATGTATCCATAACTAAAACACTTAAAGGGAAATTTACCTTCATACTTACCATAGCTTTTTCTCCTTCTTCTTGCAAATTTATCATGGATTTGATCAAAGTTTTCTTCATCCAAATCTTCAGTTTTGCTAGCTTTAAAAGAAGTCTCTATTTTACCTCCACTTCTTAGATTCGGCTTCCTCATCTCATAAGATGTTAAAAATCCTAGCAGCAGATCCTTAGTACAAGTCTTATAGTCTATAGTCTACTCAATAACACTAACCTTTTCACTATAAGCATCAGGAAGAGTTTTAAGAATCTTCTTTACAATTCTAGTTTCATCTATATTAGTGCCAAGATATTGCATTCCAGCCACTACCTCATCCAAACTCTGAACATAGGCTTTAACATTCTCATCTTTAAACATATGTATAAGATCAAACCGTGTTTGCAAATTCTATAGTTTTGCATCTTTTACCCTCTCATCACCATCATGCACTTTTTCTAAAGAATCCCAAAATTATTTAGCTATCTACAAACTCTGAACCTTAATCAACTCAGAATGTACCAAACTATTCTTCAAGATGAAATTTTCCTTATTATTCACTTCATGTGCTCTAATTTATTCAAGTGTACTCAGACCATTAGCAGGAGGAGTGCAGGGTCTTTTATAATCTTTCTCTACATCATATCCACAATACTCCATATACTCTTCCATCAATACTTTTTAGATACTATAATTAGTTCCATCACGAATAATCATAAACCATTTTGCTTGCCATCCTGGACCTTCCTCAAGTGTTAAGCTCTTCACCAAGGAACCAAGCTCTGATACCAATTGTTGGATAGAAAAACTGAGAGAGGGGGTTAATTAATTGTGATATATTATAACCTTAAATTAAATTACTAGAACTAACACATAAACTAATTAAGTGATTAACCATCAAATGCCTATGCACAAAACACAATAGCACCATATTTACATGGACAAACAAATGAGGGAAGAACCACAATGAGGATTAACTCACACTATAGAGAATATCAAAAATGATTACAAAAAGTTCATTGCCTAAAATAAGGCTCACTACCTGAGATAAGGAATCACTATCCGGACTCACTTTCCAAAGGGCTACAACTATGAGGGCTCACTATCATAGAGATAGAAAGAAGACAAAGAAGACTTGTTACATAGAGACAACAATCCCAATGAAACAAAGGATTCCACCACAATCATTGATCCACTTTCATGAATGACATAGTTCACCTTTTTCTCACTACATCTAGAAACTGAGTGTTAAGCTTCACACTAATCAATCACACACATAACTCACACTCTTTCAGAATAACATCAAATTTTCATATTCTCTTTCACTTATCTTCATTCATGTTTCTTATGTACACATTTTATTAATAGCACATTATTTATTTATACCATCTCCAAAAAATTCAGCCATCCAACATAAAATTCTAATAAGGTCAGTGCCAAACATCCTAGGGTGGAATTAGAATGAGGGCGACCTAAACACATGCTTCACCAGGACCCATAATAGATCCAACACGCTTCATCAACTTCGAAGACAGTGATTGACACAGGGTCGATCAAAACAGTGTAAAACAAATAGATCAGTTAAGATTGATACTTCCAAATGTTGAAACCATCTTCAATAGAATCAAGGCAACACAACTCTAGAATCACAAAGAGAAATCTATACCAACAACAATTCTCCTAGACCTCAACCAGAACATATAGAAAAACATAGTTCACAAGTACTAGACCAATATCCTCAACAACTAAGAATATTAATTTTCTTTTAATACAATTTTCTGAATATCCTCAATATATACAGTCAACAACAACTAGTAGATAACCAACAGATCGATTGACATCAATGACAACACTTTTATCCCTCTTTCCATTCTTGCAACATCATGATGGATTCTAGGTTGGGGAGATGCAACTATCCATCAAGCAAAGCCTAATGACGTGTTTCCTAAGTGATTCCATCCTCCATTATCACTCTAATTTATACCTAAATGAAGATACATGCATTATTATGGATTATTATGGCAATTAGAGATCTCTAAAAGTGGGTCATCATCTCTATTTTTCATTCATGCATCTTATTCTAGCACATTAGAATAGGTTTTTATGAAATTTTAGATCTTCTAATCCTAGACACACTTAATATTAGGACTTGCATTCATATTTACTTTCAAGATCTCTTATCAACAAATTAAATAGAAAGGAAAAAAATCAACCTTAAATTGTATGTTAAGAATAAAATTCAGCTTTTAAAACCTAAATTGTTCAATCAAACCAAAAAAAAATTCATTTGAAACCCTAATTGAAAGGAAACAAAAAATGCATTTCAAAATTGAATTGAAATTAAATAAAAAAATTGCATTTGAATTTAACCCTAATTTCTTTTGGAAACCCTAAGTTCAAATCAAACAAAAAAAATTGGATTTGAAAACCCTAGTTTGAGATGAAACAAAAAAATTGCATTAAAAATCATTGCTTAGATTGAAACCCTATATTGAATTCAAACAAAAAAATTTCCTAAAACCCTAAATTGAAATCAAAGAAATCATTTTTCATTTGAAAACCCTGATTTCAAGCTCAAGAATATTTGATAATTTGGAAGAAAAATGTTTTAAATTTCAGTTGTATTGTATGGAGAAAGCAATTTGTTAAACTTTACTTTCAATGTTAAATTATAATTAGATTAGTTAAATATATGTTAAAGAATAATTACAATTCATAAATTATCAATGTTTGTTTGCAAATTTAGCTAGAAAATTCCTAAATCAAAGTGTGCAATCCATTTCGAATTTGCACATAATAATATAATATTTGAATTTGTCTCTATTTTATGTTTTGATCTCTCTTACTCATGCGTTGTTTCCATTTCTTGTAAATTAATTGTTAATTAGGCTTCTAGTTTTAGTCTAAAATCTCAATTTTCACTAGTCACCTAGACACTAAAAGAATCTAAATATTTTTCTTTTCTTTATTTTAGGTTCTTTCAATTCCAAACAATCAAAAATAAAATAAGATTCAACATTAACTAATTTTATTATACATTTTATATCATAAAATTCATTTAAGTGGGAAATATTAATGAGAAAAATGTTAAATAAAATAATCTTATATTCAATTAATAAAATATCGAGTTAAAATATACATCAAAATCAATCGTAATAATACATAATTATGTGTTTCTATTACAGAAATATTCAATCTATTCATAAAATAAAAAATATTCATAAAATAGTCAATCTATTACCCTAAACCATAAATCGATGTCTTAAGGGTTCAAGTAATATGACATATCTTAAGGGGATCAAACAAGTTCTGAAAATTTGGTGAAGTTTCCCAAGGTAACCAAATTTAACAATTTAATAAGATCATGCAAGATCATAATATGAATGAGATTTCATGATCTAGGTTGGTTAGTCAAAAAAAGAGCTATATAAATCAAGTGTTCCACAAGAAAATTTTGTTCACTAACTTGCAAGTCCATTATTCCAAGGGCCACCCAAACTTCACCCTAAGTTCCCTAAACCTTGAACTCTAAAATCTAAACCCTAAACAATAAAGCATTCATTTTGTCCTAGGACCTTAAAATGATTTTCTTTTTCCTTAGGCAACTCCACCAAATTTTATTCCCTTAAGCCATGTTGTTTTGTCCTAGTACATTACTACATAGATTCCCTTAAGCCATCCTATTACCCTAAACCCTAAACCCCTAAATCCATAATTTTTTCCTAGGCCCTTAATGAATTTTGGTTACCTTGGGAAACTTCACCAGATTTTATTCACTTGATCCATGTCATTTTGTCCTAGGACCTCAGTAGACATAGGATCTCCTTAACTCATCCTATCACCCTAAACCATAAATTGATGTCTTAAGGGTTCCTAATATGAAATTTCTTAAGGAGATCAAATAAGTTCTAAAATTTTGGTGAAGTTGCCCAAGTCAACCAAATTTAACAATTTAATAAGATTGTGCAAGATTATAATATGAATGAGATTTCATGATCTAGGTTGTTAAGTCAAAAAAAGAGCTATCTCAATCAACTATTCCACAAGAAAAAAGAAATCACTAACTTGCAATTCCATTATTCTAAGGGCCACCCAAACTTCACCCTAAGTTCCCTAAACCCTAAACCTTGAACTCTAAAATCTGAACCCTAAACACTAAAGCATTCATTTTATCCTAGGACCTTAAAATGAAATTTTGTTGCCTTAGGCAACTCCACCAGATTTAATTCCCTTAAGCCATGCTGTTTTTTCCTAGGACCTTACTACATAGATCCCCTTGAGCCATCCTATTACCCGAAACCCTAAATCCTAAAGCCATCATTTTTTCCTAGGCCCTTAATGAAATTTGGTTGCTTTGGGAAACTTCACCAAATTTTATTCACTTGAGCCATGTCATTTTTTCCTAGGACCTTAATAGACATAGATCTCCTTAAGTCATCCTATCACATTAAACCATAAACCAATGTCTTAAGGGTTCCTAATATGAAATTTATTAAGGAGATCAAATAAGTTCTGAAAATTTGGTGAAGTTGTCCAAGGCAACCAAATTTAACAATTTAATAAGATAGTGCAATATTATAATATGAATGAGACTTCATGATCTAAGTTGGTCAGTCGAAACAAGAGCTATCTCAATCAAATATTCCACAATAAAATATTGTTCACTAACTTGCAAGTCCATTATTCCAAGGGCCACCCAAAATTCACCCTAAGTTCTCTAAACCCTAAACCATGAACTCTAAAATCTAAACACGAAAGAATTTATTTTATCCTAGGTCCTTAAAATGAAATTTGGTTTCCTTAGGCAACTCCAAAAAATTTCATTCCCTTAAGCCATGTCCTTTTGTCCTAAGACCTTACTACATAGATCCCCTTAATCCATCCTATTACCATAAACCCTAAACTCTAAACTCTAAAAACTAAACCCTAAAGACATAATTTTTCCTAGGCCCCGAATGAAATTCGGTTGCCTTGGATAGCTTCACCAAATTTTATTCATTTGACCCATGTCATTTTTTCTTAGGACTTCACTAGACATAGATCCTCTTAAGCCATCCTATCACCCTAAACCATAAACCAGTGTCTTAAGGGGTCCTAATATGAAATTTATTAAGGGGATCAAATAAGTTTTGAAAATTTGGTGAAGTTACCCAAGGAAACAAAATTTAACAATTTAATAAGATCATACAATATTATAATATGAATGAGATAAATCATGATCTAGGTCGATCAATTTACAATTTAGGGTGATAGGATTGCTTTAGGAGATCTATGTATAGTAAGGTCCTAGGACAAAATGACATGGCTCAAGTGAATAAAATTTGGTGAAGTTTCCTAGGGTCTTAATGAAATTTGGTTTCCTTGGGAATCTTCACCAAATTTTATTCACTTAAGCCATGTCATTTTGTACTAGGACCTTACTACATAGACCCCATTAAGCCATACTTTAGGATGTCTTAAAGGGTCCTAATATGAAATTTCTTAAGGGGGATCAAATAAGTTTTGAAAATTTGGTGAAGTTTCCCAAGGAAACCAAATTTTAAAATAATATAAGATTATACAAGATTATAATATGAATGATATTTCATGATCTAGGTTGATCGATTTGCGATTTAGGGTGATAGGATGGCTTAAGTTGATCTATGTCTAGTAATGTCCTAGGACAAAATAGCATGGCTCAAGTGAATAAAATTTGGTGAAGTTGCCTCGGACCTTAAAGAAATTTGGTTTTCTTGGGCATCTTCACCAAATTTTATTCACCATATAGATCCCCTTAAGCCATCCTATTACCCTAAAACATAAATCCTAAACTCTAAATTGTAAACCCTAAAGAATTCATAAATTTTCCTATATTAATAGTTAATTGTTTTTTCATTCAAGTAACATGTCTTAGACATAAATGAGGCTTACACATTTTATCATTTGTATTCAATTAGGCCATTTATATTGAATGTTTGAAGGGTATTTCCTAAACATGTATCTTACATTTTGAAATTACAAGTCTAATATAGGTTCACTTATATCTTAGAGATCAAATGGATCGATTCAATAATATTTGTAATCCACCTCCATGTCATCCATCTCCACCACCTTCACCTCCACCTTCATCACCCGAAATTGATGGTGCTTGCTTGCAAGAAAAAATCAATGCAAATGTTAGAACTATCCAAGATCAAATCAACATTATTCAAAATGAAGAATGTATCGCACCACCTTTGAGGATTTTTTCATCTAGGATGCAAACTATTGTTAATTTTGTTAGGTCTATGGGTGGGATCTTAGATGAGAATCATAAATGGCTAGAGGAGACTAGAACTTCAGATTCTAAAAAGGAAAACACAAAGAAATGAAGAGATGCAGTAGAGAGCCACAATAGTTTATAAATTAAGACAATGATAGATTATAGTTATGAATTTATGAATTTGATTTGATGGATATTTTATGTGATGAATTTATGAATTTGGTTGGATGGATATTTTTAGTGACGTGAATTTATGATTTTGTTGGATGGATATTTTTAGTAACATAAATTTATGAATTTGGTGGAATTTATGAACTTATAATGACGAATTTATAATAGTATATATTTTATGACCATCTACTAAATCATAATTTCTCATGCCGGAAAAATGTAATATATATATGTGTGTTAGACATAAAATGAGATTTTTGTGAATGTTTCACGTTTATTTTTTAGTATGTACATGAGATTTTTATGAATGTATTTTTTATTTTAAATATATATGTACATGTTAAATTTTGAAATTTGTATGCACATGCTCAAGTTCAATCAATGTGTGTATGTGTATGTATGTGTATGTATATGTATTCACATCCTATTTAAACAAATTTGCATGTATGTTTCAAATTAGACTATTTATTTTAATTTTGTAAGTTTGTATGTTAATTTTGTATAATTTAATGCAGGTGCACTTATATCTGATGTCATAAATCAATTTAACATTAATTATATCATCAATCCAACACCTCAACCACCTCCACCTCCCCCTCCACCCCCTCCACTTAATATCCCACATCCACCACTTGATGGATCTGATGAGGCTCGCTTACGAGCACATATAAATGATCAAGTGTCATCCACACAAAATCAAGTCAATGCTATACAAAATCAAGAATTTATTCCACCACATGTGAGACATTTTCCATCTGCGATGTAAAAAATTGTGGATGCCATTAGGACTATTGATTTTGATCTAGATAGGCATCAACAAGAAAGAGAGCAGATGAGATAATTTTATGTAGATGGTCTCTCCTATAAAAAAATATTAGACCTTAAAATAAAAAAATAGCCAGGAAAACAAAGTGTGGGTGGGAGACGAGGCGGTGGACCTCCTGATTAAGAACTGGGACGATGCCAATTAGTTTGCTCCTGGTGCTCGTCTGTCGGTTGTTTCTCAACTATTGATGTGTTGCCTTTGGGTTGTCTCTGGTTTTTCCTATTTTCTTCTGGTTATGTTAGTTTTTTAAGACTTGTCCTTTTTTGGCCCTAGTGGCTCGTTGTGTTGGGTACAACCCCTGTAAATGTTGTTTAACTTTTCAAAAAAAAAATCCTATCTAGCCCCTTACTTTATCGACCCTCTTACTCAGTAGCCCATTCCTCCCAATAAATCTAGAATATCCATGAGGTGGTGTATACATCCATAGATGAGTGCACATTTTTGGGATTGATGGTGTATGTGATTTGACATTCCACCACATGCTAATTTTTTGGTCCCATTGTAATTTTGAGGAAACTATATGCAGAGTTTGCTATAGGGAAAAACCCAATTATTTTGATTTTAAATCATTTCAGGGTGTTGGTGGTAGTATGCCACAATAAAGGTTAGGGGCAAGGGTTGATTCCCAATTCCCTCTGCATGCGCAACCCCTTGTTCCTCCTCTTGGTCCTTCCATTCCCGCACCTATGCATCAACATGCGGTGGTATCGACATTAGGATCCCTTAGTACACTCACACAAGACCTTGATCAACATGCTTCTATGATAGCGGGTAGGCATCATAGATATGATGATGATGGAGGAGTGTTTTTTGAAGTTGGTCTGAATACCACTCCAAGAGTTTCAAGACCACATGTATGTACTAGTTGCCATCAGTTATGTTATGGACCCGATCAGGCCACACCTAGTTTGGGTGGACGTGGAGATTTTGGTGGTTCATTTGGTCGCCTCAATTCATTTTTAGAATTTCTTACAAAAAACCATCACCCTAAGGACACTACGACATGGGTACAAATATGCATCTACATGTTGAATTTATATATCAAAGAAAAGTTTGCAGTATATTTTAACAATAAAATTTTTTGGTGTACATATCACACTAACGATGGGGAAGTCATCCACTTTGCGAGTACATACATCGACACCAGCCCTAGTTGGCAACCCTTTTGGGGTATTTTGATTTCAATTTTTTAAATTATATATGAAATAATTTTTAACTTGAGTTTTAAATTGTATAAAATTGAATCATGAACATATTTTTAAAATATTTATGTTGGTTTAGGGGAGTTAATTGACTTCCACGTTGATTACTCCTGAGGGGTTGTCGAGAACTTCTCTGCTATCAAGCATTGCAAATCAGGGGTACGTACATTTATATTATAAATTGTTTAACTTGCATTAGTATAGTTACAATTATGAATTTTAAACTCAATATATATCAAATGTTCATGAACACTTGTAAATATTATAAGCGTTAAATGTCTACATGTATGTCTAGGTTGATACAACAGTGAGAATGGACATCATGCAAATATTAGATGTTATGGTTACTTGTGAAGACTCTGAATTTCAGGTTGTTTAAAAAAAATTCTACACAAAATGTGCAAACTTGAATATATATATTTTAACCTTATTCAAGTATACATGCTTTAAATTTGATCTTGTAGGACTTTGTTATTGTGACTTTCTGCCATGACTCAGTCATAGTTACACCTCCAAGAGGACATGTAAAGTAGGCTCCAAATATCATGGTAATTTAATTTTTTATTTTATTTTTAAAGTCAATTACAAATTATATATTCTAAATAAATTTAATTTTAAATTTTAAATTGAATATATATAATATGACCTAATACATGTTTTAAATTCTTTATTTTATAGAATGAGACACATCTTGTACTTGAGAATGTACAAACAGGTTGTGGAGTAGAGGGTGCACAACCTCAGAATATGGTACAATTAAAATATAATAAATTATAAATTAAATTGAATTAAATCATTTTTAATTATATACTTACATCTAATTTCAACTTTATTTGTCTTCTTTATGTAAATTGATTCATATAATTTAGAGGTTGGTTCAGGAGCACCAGAGCATCCAGACCCAGATATGATGGTAATTTAATTTTATGATGAATTATAAATTAAATTTTCATTAAATAATTTTTCATCGTCTTATATTTGATTCCATCTTTCTCTTGTACATAGTGCTTCAAGTCATTTGTGTAGTCTGCACGGTGTGAAGAAGTATCTTGATTATAGAGACGATACATGACCTAAACATGATTTTATGGGTTATATTTCATTATTTCATGGACTACACATTTGGTTTCTCATGTATCATGTTGGAATTTATTTTGTGAGTTGTACTCTGATGGAATTTATTTCATGCACTTAATATATTGTAAATGATGGACTTTATTATTGTTCAATTTTAATTTACACATGTACATTTATGCATTTATGTTCATAGTCAAGACATTAGTACATAGGACATTAATGTGAAAATAAATATAAATATGAAATTAAATTTGACATTAATATGACATTTTAATATTTGTACTTTACAAATTTATTGATCCATGTACATGATATTCATGATATGTACATTCAATAATTAGAAATTATTAGTCAATGAACTTATTCAATTCACGTCCTAATGAGATGTCTTAAGGGTTCTTGATAGGATGTCTTAAGGGGTCCTAATAGGATGTCTTAAGGGGCCATAATACATAGGTTACATCTAATAAAATGAGAAAAAAATCATAATCTACAAACAAAAGCAATCCTTTTATATACCACAAAGGATAAAATTTTAAGAAATAAATAATACCATACAAGATTAGAGAACAAAATCATTAATAAATTCTATAAACTAAACATAATTTATAGGTTTTCTTAAGGGGATGTCTTAAGGGGATAAAATAAGAATATAATATAGGACAATCAATGTGGTCTACATGATGTAGAATTTCCTTAAAAACTAAAAGATATATTAGTCCATCAACTATTTTGGTGGATTCTAATCAAGAATATTTATGTCCATGAACATGTAGTTCAAGAATAATTCCATAGAGATAGGGTGGTAGATATTTCTCTCATGGTACTAATTATTTATCCCTTCTTTCTATGATGAATAGTGCTCTAGATTCATCCTAACAATTAAATGATAAAATGAAACACCAAAAAATATGTTCAAAAATCTTCCATAAGAGAACTTTATTTAAGTGAACATTTGTTATGGAAATTAATAAGTTCAATGCATTTATATTAACAACCTCACAAAATATATCAACATGCTAAGAATAACAAATCTTTTAAGGTTCATCTCATAGGCTTTAGGTCCCATGGTTTATGGTTTAGGATTTGTAGGGTTCATGAGATGCTTAGAATAACAAATATATATGGGTTAATGGTTTAGGGTTCATGTCCTATGCTTTAGGTCCTATGGTTTATGGTTTATGGTTTTTAGGGTTCATGAGATGCTTAGAATAACAAATATATATGGGTTAATGGTTTAGGGCTCATCTCCTAGGCTTTATGTTCTATTGTTTATGGTTTCTAGGGTTCATGAGAGGCTTAGAATAAAAAAATTATATGGGTTAATGGTTTAGGGCTCATCTCCTAGGCTTTAGGTCCTATGTTTTAGATCTCATATTCTAGGCTTTAGGTCCTATATTTATAAATCATGCAAAATGTTAAAGAAAACTTAAGAACATAAAATTCCTCTTGACCTTATGTTCCACAAAAAACACTAATTTATAAGCTATCAAAACAAATAATAGCATCCAACACTAATTTATAAGTTGTCTTAAGGGGAAGTCTTAAGGGATCCTAATACGACATATTAAGGGGATCAAAGAAGAGTCTAATTAAGTATAAATATTAAGTGATATAAACAAGTATTATATAATTTAGGGTGAGTCATCATAAAAAATGATATATAATTAATTATAATATTTATAATATGTGCTAATTATGACAAGTCTTAAGGGGATGTCTTAAGGGGTCCTAATACAATGTCTTAAGGATATAATTGATTTAACAATAATTTATACATAATATTTAGTTATTATACAATCAAATATAAAGTCTCAAAGTAGGAAAACATGCACATTTTATTCATATAAAACAATGTATATGTAAAAAACTCAAGTAATTGTATTTAAAAGTATTCCACATATGTGTGTAGGTTGAATTCGGGAATCCTCTCCTTTTTGTTTCAAAGTATGAGATCAATGAGATGATGGCTTAAGGATACAAAAAAGGATAATAAATCAGTTTTAGCTATTAATGTACAAGCACAATCAGTATATAATCAAAACATGTATTTAAATATAATTTAATAGTAATTACCTATTTTTACCAAGTATTCCATGTTGTCTAGGTTGAATATGCATGAAATCTCTTTTTTATGATTATGTCTTAAGGATCTATAAAAGGAAAATTTAAATCAATTTTAACTAATAGCACACTTGAGCAATATGAAAACATGTATTTTATCTATTTAAAAGGACTTGATATAAAACTAAAACTATATTTACTTGTATTTACTTATTCCATTGTACCATATGCATCCTCTCTTTTTTGCAATGCATCTATGATTGTCTCATGCTATTCCATAGAAATTGTCCATAGAACTTTATTTGTAGGTCTTCCATGATACTGATCTAGTTTTATATTTGTTGCCACCACCAAATGTGAATAGTGTATAATCCTTTTATGTGTTTGATAATATTTGAATGCAAGTAGAACATTCTTCCTTATCAATTATTTTCATAACCAAGTTCCAACAACCACCATTGATCCTATTCTAAAACAACCATCATCAAGGGTAAGTGCATGGATATGTGACACAATTTTGATGCCAAATTTCAAAAAAACCCGCAATAGGCCAATTGCGCTCTCCAAATTTGGAGAGCACCAAATTTGGCGCTCGCTAAATGGCTTGAATTTTGCAATGAATGAACAAGTGTGAGTTCTCTTTCTTTTTGAAATGACTTTTGTAATGCATTTTTCTAAACTCTTTCATTTTCTCTTTCTCTACTAGGGAAATTATATACATGAAATAAACATTTAAGTATAAGTTGAAATTTACATATGGAAATTTAATTTATTATATTTTAAGTTATATTTCATGTATATAGGTAGGATGTTTGAGATTGGTTTCAGATATCTAGGAGTTATAATGAAAATTCTAGTTTTCGGAAGATCTTAAAAAATTTCAGACTTAGTCAAATTTCAATAATCAACAATTCAAATTTCAGTAATCAGGAGGTCAAATTTTAGTATTCAGCAAGTTGTATCATCTTTCTCTCTCACTCTCTCCTTCTCTCTACTCTCTATATCTCCACTCCCTCTCTCTCTCCCTTCCTCCCTCTCTCCCCTCTCTCTTTCAAACACACCCCTTTATCTCCTCCCTACATCTTCTTGCCTCCTTCCCCTCTCTACTTCTCTCTATCTCTTCTCTCTCTACATCTCCTTCCCTCTCTACTTATCTTTATCTCCCCTCTCTCTCTCTCTCTCTTTACCTACCTCTCCCTCCATCACTTTGTGTCTCACTTATGTATCTCTCCCTACATCTTTCCCTCTCTACTCTCTATCTCTCCTCTCCCTCCCTCTACCTACATCTCTCTCACACTCTCTATCCCTCTCTTCCCCCTCTTTCTCTCTTTCTCTCTCCTCTCTATCTTATAATTCTCTCTCTATCCCTCTCACTCTACTCTCTCTATCTCACCACTCTCTCTATATCTCTCTCTCACACAAAAAAACCTTTATCTCCATTGCTAACACTCCCTCCCTCCCTTCTTCCCTCTCTACTTATCTCTATCTCTCCTCTCCCTCCATCTCTCGACCTCACCCTCACCCCCCTTATTTTTGTCTCTCATCCCAATCTCTCTCACTATTGTCTCCCCTCTCTCCCCCTCTTTCTCTCTCAATTTCTCATTTTCTCTATCTCACCATTCTCTCTCTCACTCTCACACACACACACCTCTATCTCCCTCTCTACCTCTCTCTCCCTCCCTCCCCTCTCTACTCTCTATCTCTTCTCTCTCTTTCCCTCTCTATACCTACCTCTCTTTCCATCACTCTCTCTCTCTCTCTCCATCCCTCTCTATCTCACTTATGTATCCTTCCCTACCCCTTTCCCTCTCTAACCTCTATAACTCCTCTACCTACCTCTCTCTTTGTCTCTCCATCCCTCTCTTTCTCCCTCACTCTATCCTCTCTATATCACCATTATATATATCCCTACCTATCACCCCCTCATCTCTAAACCACCATTCTCTCTCTCCAACTTTCCCTCCTCTCTAAATCACCATTCTCTCTTTATCCCCCTTTCCCTCCTTCCCTCTCTATGGTCTCACTTATCCATTTCTACCCCTCCCTCCCTCCAACCTCCCTCTCTCTCTTTATATCTATCTATCATTTTGTCCTTACCTCTCTACTCTCTATCTCACCACTCTCTCCATCTCACTCTCCCTCATTCCATATATCCCTCCCTCTCTCCTTCCCTCTCTACCTACCTCTCCCTCCACTACCTACCACTCTCTCTACCTCTCTCTCTCTCTCCCTCCCGCCTCTTTCTCTCTTAATCTCTCCTTCCCTCTCTAATATATATCTCCCCCCCCTTCCCTCTCTACTCTCTTTCTCTCCCCCTCCCCTCCTCTCTCCCCTCATTTTATATCCCCTCACTCTCTCTCCCTCTCACACACACTCACCTCTATCTCCTCCTTTCCTCTCCCACCATCCCTCCACTCTCTACTTCTCTCTATATATCATCACTCTCCACATATCCTTCCCTCTCTATTTATCTTTATATCCCCTCTCCCTCCATCACTCTATATCTCAAAAATATCTCCTCCCTAGCTCTTTCCCTCTCTACTCTCTATCTCTCCTCTCCATCCCTCTACCTCTCTCTACCCCTTCTCTCTCTCTCACTTACACACACACACACACTCACCTCTATCTCATCCATATCTATACCTCCCTCCCCTCTCTAATTCTCTCTATCTATCCTCTCTCTACATCTCCTTCCCTCTCTACCTATATTTATCTCCCATATCCCTTTGTTTACCTACCTCTCCCTTCATCACTATGTATCTCACCTATGTTTTTGTACCTACCTAAGGTTAGGGGATTAAGGGTTAAGGGTTGAGAATTGAGGGTTGAGGGTTGAATGCATAGGGTAGAGGGTAGAGGGTAGAGAGTTTAAGGATTTAGGGTTTAAGGGTTGAGGGTTGAGGGTTGAGTGTTTAAGGTTGAGGGTAGAGATTTGACGGTATAGGGTTGAGGGATTATGGTTGAGGGTCCAATGTATAGGGGTTGAGAGATTTGGGTTTAAGGTTTGAGAATTGAGGGTAGAGGGTTGAGGGTTGAGGGTTTAAGGGCCGAGGGATTAAGGGTTGAGGGTTGATGGATTAGGGTAGATAGTGGACTTGGGTTTAAGGGTTTAAGGTTTGAGGGTATAGGGTTTGTGGTAGAGGGTATTGGGTTGAGGGTTGAGTGTTTAATGGTTTAAGGTTTGAGGGTATAGGGTTGAGGGATTAGGGTAGAGAGGGAGGGAGAGATGGAGGGAGAAGTGAGATAGAGAGAAGGAGAGAAGAGGAGGGATGGATATAGATATATGAGGGTTGAGGATCTAATGTATAGGATAGAGGGTTGAGAATTGAGGGTATAGGGTTGATGGTTTACGGTATTGGGTTGAGGGTTGAGGGTAGATGGTTTTGGGTTGAGGGTAGAGGGTAGAAAGTTTAAGGGTTTAGGGTTTAACGGTTTAGGGTTGAGGATTTACGGTAGAGGGTAGAGGGTTTAGGGTATAGGTTTAAGGGTATATGGTTGAAGTATTAGGGTTGAGGGTCTAATGTATAAGGTAGAGGGTATAAGGTTTGAGGGTTTAGGGTTTAAGGATTGAGGATTAAGGGTTGAGGGTTGAGAATTGAGGGTTAAGGGTTTAATCTATAGGGTAGAGGGTAGAGGGTTTAAGGATTGAGGCTCGAGATTTTAAGCTTGAGTTCAAAGGTTTGAGGGTATAGTATTCATGGATTAGGGTTGAGGGTCCAACATATAGGGTATAGGGTATAGAGGTTGAGGGTTTAGGGTTTAGGGTCCAGGGTTTAGGGTTGAAGGTAGAGGGTTGAGGGATTAGGTTAGATATTTTAATTAGGTTTAAGGGTTGAGTTATTAGGGTTGAGGGTAGATGGTATTGGGTTAAGGGTAGAGGGTTTAAGGGTTTATTATTTTAGGTTTGAGGGTTGAGGGTTTAGGGTATAGGGTTGTGTTTTTAAGGGTTTAAGGGTTGAGGGTATAGGGTTGAGGGATTAGGGAAGATAAGGTGGGATGGATGGAGGGAGAAGTGAGATAGATATAAGGAGAAAAGAGGAGAGAGGGAAAAAGATAGATGATGGTTGAGGATCCAATGTATAAGGTAGATGGTTGATAATTGAGGGGATAGGGTTGAGGACCTATAGGGTTGATGGTTTAGGGTATTGGCTTGAGGGTATAGGGTTGAGGGATTAGGGTTGAGGGTAGATGGTAGATGGTATTGGGTTGAGGGTATAGGGTACAAGGTTTAAGGTTTAAGGTTTTAGGGTTTTAGGGTTTATGGTTGAGGGTTTGGGAATGAGGGTAGCGGGTTTATGGTATAAGTTTGAGGGATTAGGGTTGAGGGTATAATTGATAGGGTAGAGGGTATAGGTTTGATGGATTAGGGTATATGGATGAGGGCATTGGGTTGAGGGTAGATGTTTTAAGGGTTTTTGAGAGTTTAAGGTTGGGGGTAGAGGGTTGAGGGTATAGGGTTAAGGGATTAGGGTTTAGGTTAGAGGGTATTGGATTGAGGGTAGAGGGTAGAGGGTAGAGGGTTTAAGGGTAGAGGGTAGAGGGTAGAGGGTAGAGGGTAGATGGTTTAGGGTAGAGGGTTAAGGGTTAAGGGTAGAGGGTTAAGTTTTTAAGGTTTTAGGGTTTAAGGGTTAAGGGTACAGGGTAGAGGGTTAAGGGTAGATGTGAGAGATAGATGGATTGAGTGAGTGAGAGAGAGAGACCTGAGAGAGGGAGATGGGGTAGGAGGGAGAGAATTTAAAGAGATATAGAGGGAGAGAGTGGGAGAGAGATAGAGGGAAGGAGGGTTAAGGGTAGATGGTAGAGGGTTTAATGGTTTAGGGTTCAAGGGTTAAGGGTTTAAGGTTTAGGGTTAAGGGTAGAGTGGAGAGAGAGAGAGAGAGGGAGAGGGGGTAGGAGGGAGAGTCTTGAGAGAGAGAGGGAGGGAGTGGGAGAGAGATAGAGGGTAGAGGGTTAAGGGTAGATGGTTAAGGGTAGAGGGTTTAAGGGTTTAAGGGTTAAGGGTAAATGGATAAGGGTGTTGGAAACAAGCTACACTAAGAGGGGGGGTAAATCAATGTTGTGCAAAAATTAAATTTATAAACCTTTATCTTCAAAGAATTAATAACATTCAACCATAATGCATAAAAATGAAGAAAATGAACACAACACTATAGCACAAGGATTTTTATGTGGAAATATTGTTAGGGAAAAAACCACGGTGGATGGCCAATCCACAAGTTTATCTAAGTATACTCAAATGAAGTTTACAATAAGGGGAATACACTTGCATTCGGACACACTTCCTAGAGCTCATTGCTCAAAGGGAAGGCTCACTACCTTACAAATAAAATTAGATTAAAACCATCTAAGAGTTTGAACTGAGAAAAATAGCATCTGAAAATGCCTGATTATAGTTTCAGTTAAGTACAATAATAGATCTTTTTCCTTCCAGACTGATTATACACTTTTTTTATGTTATGTTCACACTCTCAATACAAATTATCTATGTGTAAGTGAAACTGCACATTATCTCTCTTCTTCTTTGCTCTAATTCACAATTTACATCAATACAAAACTCATACATCATACAAAATGATACTGATGGTCTTATATATATATATCTCCAACATAGAATTTAATTACACTTTGTCGGCTAGATCCTTAATTAAATCTTCATGCGCGTCCTCCAAATTTAGTTAAAACATAGAGGAAACCCAAACAAAGATGTACAAACACAAAAATGTTTATCCAATTGCTTCTCATACATCTGTGACATAATGCATTCATGAAGTCAGCTCCAATACAAGAAAAACTAGAAATAAGCCAACCAAATCTTTTAACTTCCACACAAATTGATACAAGCCACTGTGCTTCAGTAGTAACAGAGATATTATACCAAAAAAAAATTCCTGAGATGCACAAAAAAAATAATAACATGAAATGTTCATACAGATCGATAAACATTGTGCGATCAGATACTCTGTTCTTCCTGATTGATCTTCAATCTATCTACCAGTGTGATTGAGTGATAATGAGTGTGTCTAATCATCGATTTGAGTTGCCATCAATGGAAACATAAAGTGATACTGTAGTGTCTCTTTCCAACAATATCCCCTTTGGCATTGATGGCAACACTTAGTGAAAAATGACTAAGTGTTGGATCAGTACCAAGATAAACTACACTGCCTGCTCCAAAATTCCAAAAATATAATTCTCCCCTTGAGATGATTAATAATTTTTCACTCCACTCTTCTCCCCCTTTGACATCAATGGAAAAGGCAGGGATTGCATACCAAAAATGAATCAATCAAAAATGTTATGCAAAAATGCTTCTTTAACTTACATAAGCTGAAAAACATCTACAAAATCTTTCTACAGCTAGATTAGATTAGCATCCCAAACTCTTTTGAGACTCTCCATTATTGTTATGTGACCGCAGATCAGGTAGGATGGTGTCTCTACATATTTCAAGTTGGATGGCTCACCAACTTCCATAGAGTCCTCTCCTTTCTTTAGAGCACTTGACATTATCTCAATTTTAGGACCAATTATACTTTTGAGTTCACTTGTTCTGGAAAAAACCTTATCATTCTTATGCTTCAATAATTTTATATTGTTAAGCACAAACATCACTTCACCTTCTATTTTCCCAATACCACAAGATACATGATCAAATCCTTCAGAAATAGTGCTTACCAATTTTTCCAGATCTTTGATCTTCTTCTCATTAGCTTCAGTAAAATTTGAAAAACACAAACATGATTTGTAGATATTACCACCTTCTGAAAAAGAATTTTGTACATCCTTTACACAAGTGGCTAAAATATTTTTATCTTTAGCAATCAATACCTTTAATCCATTAAACCTTTTGACATAAAATCCTTTTTGCACTTTTTCCATAGCAGATTTTTCTAGTGACTCAAAGTGTGTACTAACCAAGTTGGTAAGATTTTTTAATTCACTGGAGGAGGAATCGGTTGGATATTTCATATAGGATGGAATTATCTTCTCCAAACTCTAGATGCAAGATTTAGCAGTTCACTATCTTCAATGTGTGACTTCAATATCTCTTCCCTGGCTTGTGCTTGAGAAAACGAAGCTATAAATTTCATCTTTTGGATCAAACTTAAGGTGGATAGGTCAACGGGACCTTCAATCGATTCCGGATCCAATTCTTCTTTCTGTTAAACCAAACATTTCTTCATAGCCTCAGCAGTTTCTCTTTCCTCAACTGGGATTGGCTTTACATCATCTTTATTTTCTTTATTTGTTACTTCCAAAGTTGCAGGGTCTAGTTTACCTTCAATGATCTCTATTTTTTCAACAGATACATTTCCAAGTATCTCAACTTCCATGGGATTTTCTATGTTGTCCTTTACAAGAGGAATATGAGAGTCCTCGATTGTACCAAAATTTTCTTCTTCTGCTTCATTTTCTAGACCTAATGGAGCATCATCAAAATGAATTTCCTCAACTATAACATTAATTCTCTCATTTAGCAGTATCTACCTCGTAATTTGCTCTGTTTCTTTTGTGACTTCATCGGTTAGACCAATCATTATATTATTAACCCTTGTTTTTCTTTTAAATTTCTTTTGGGCCTTGCTCAAAATTTTCTTCATGTCATCATAGACATCACCGGACATAATTCTGAAAGAATCATTTCTCTCATTTGTTCTTCTTCTATTCTGGAATTAAGTCTTCTCATTTTGAGAATGTCATGAAGACTTTTGGGTAGATTAGGCATAATTTCTATCAACACTCTATTGAAAATATTCATGTGTTTTATTGTTGCTTCTTCAAGAATTATTCTATCAGAATCATCAAAAGACTCATACTATTTACAAAGAGGTTTGATATTACCATATTTGACTAATGCCTTTTCAACTTTTGTAACTGGCATACTTGAACTGTCAGTCTTTGTCTTTTTCTTCACTTGAACATATTCACCAGAGGTTTTTCCCTTTGTGACACTTTTTGCCTTGGTGCCTTGATGTTTGATCTCTTTGACACCTTCATCTGACTCAATTTCCTCATCATCAGAAACAACCATACACACTCATTCTCTTTTATCTCTTCATTTTGCCTTATTTTTTGGATACCTTGGCTTTAGTTTTTACAGGGATGGAATTTTCTACAGGAGCTGAATGGGATGCAGAGATTCTAGTTGTTCTAGTTTGAGCAGATTGTGCTATCAAACTAGCTGATTGAGTTCTAGTTGCCTTCTTAGCTGCTTTCTTTACTACTTCAACTTCTTCCGTCTTATTTCTATATTCTTTTAATAGATCTATAGGTATGCCCATACTCTCTGCAATAAATTCTACTTATTTTCTGACTCTTTTAATAACCATATGTTTTTTGAGTTCATTATGAACTTGTATGTCCTTCTCATCATAGGTATTGAACCTTTCTTCTGCCTCATCCAAAGGTTTGCATAGAAACTGTTGATCATACATGTCCAAAACATTCTCTTCGACTTCATACACCATAGGCATGATGCAGATAGTTCTTGGATCAACAAATTACATCATACACTAAACAACATCCACCATAAAGAAAATTGAATCTTTGTACTTCTCTACAATAGAGGTAGGGATTCTCTCCCTAGATTTCATCATAGCATAAAAGCTTTTAAAGTATCCCCACATAGTTGCATTCTTTGTTTTGGTATCTGCAAAATTGTACAATAGGTTTCTGATCTGTCTGGCTATTGGCTTGTCCTTTTTCCACTAAACCTTTCCAACTCCTAGAACCTCTCCCATGAAATAACAAAATAAATACAAGAGAAAGTTACCATATTTGAAAGATTTTTTCTTGTCTTTCTTTATTTTTGCAAGATTCTCCATTAGCTAAATTCTTAGCAGTTCACAGAGATCATAACTACATTTTCATTCACCATTTGGTAGGCGATATAGATTTTTGTGCCGAAAACAGAGTTGTCTCAACTATAATTGTAAATCTTATATCCAATGAACATAGATGCAAATTTGACATCTATATCGACAATTTTATCAATAGTCATTTCCCTTCTGTCATATGTAGAGCCTGTAGCATCAGTGACTATTTGGTTTTTCATAGACTTCAAAATTGTTAGTCCACCAAAAGATTTTAGACTAGTTACTACACTGATAGATTCATTTATAATTTTGAATGGAATGATAAGAAGCATAAATTCATCATTCACTCAACTCAAACAAATAAAAAACCCACTTTGACACTTCAAACATGGGAAATTCGATAATCTGTGTGAACTTCTTTGTTCCCAGGATTTTATGTTCTAGCTTTACACAGTAATCTTCACCAATGATATGATTATTGTACAAGTTCAGTACTTGAGAACTTCCTAGTTCTTCAATATTGGCATGAATATAAACCCTAATGTCTTTTGTATGTAAAAATTTGTACAAAACGGATAAAAATTCTCCTAATGGATCGGTCTCAAGAGACTTGTAAGGATGCCATTTGAATTGAGGATGAGGTCTATCCTTGAATTCAACTACTAGAGGAGTATTCATTTTAACCAAATCACAAATTCATGAAGTTTTCAAAAAAATACCTTTTTTCTCCGGATAAGAATTTGATTGTCGAATCACAACTACGCTTGAATTTCACCTCAATTCATCAATGGTTCTCTTTAGGTCTCTCCAAAATTATTTTCTACAAATGAAAAGTAGAAATGACTTTTTATCACTTGCATACCTAACTCTTTTGTCGCAATAAATGCTTTAACCCTAATACATTAGGTTACCTTGTTTCTATACACTGATAGGTAAACCTTCTATGGACCTCCAATATGGCATACCACTTCATCCAATGACTTCAACAAAATTTTTTGAGCATTAATGCATCTACTATACACATCCACATCTGGTGTCATTTACTAGTTAAGGGGTTGTAAGATTTTCTTGACTGATCTCCCTAGACCAAAGGTCCTGAGACTAAATCCTAGAGGAATTACCAAAAGCAAGTTCTAGTGCTAACAGACTTTCTTCAACAAAGGGTTCTTTCTTTAGCCATTTCTTCTACATTGGCTACCTGACCACATTTGTAGTGACTTTTCCTTTTCCTTTGATATCCTTCTACATGTTTTTCTTTTTATTTACCGGACCTTTTCTATTCCAAAAGAATGTAGAAATGTGTCCAATTTTTGTTGTGATTATAACACACAAAATTTCTCTTTCTAGACCATTTGTTCCACTTATTTCCTCTTGATCTACACTAGCTAGCAGTATGGCTAAGTCTATTGCATGTATAGCATCTTATATTTCTATGAAATTGATTCATCACATTTCTGCATTCATTTGACTTATGACCAACCTTATGACAATTAAAACACTGAACTGAAAAGGATGGACCACTTTGATTCATTTTCCTTCTACATTGAGTAGCCATGTGTCCAAATTTGTTACAACTAAAACATTATCCATTAAATCTTTGAGCATTAGGTTTCCTTACTAGATACTTTGATTTTCTTGTCTGATTCTCTTTTTCTCGGATCTATAACTTTCTCCTTCTTCATATCCAATACCTCCCTTGTCACCATGTGTCCTGTGACTGCTAATTAGTTTATCAAGCATGGAAAAGCTAGCTTTGAACTTCTCTTTGTATTCATTTGCAGAAGCAAGTTCATTTCTCAGATCATCCATTTTATTTTCAAGTGCCTCTTCACTATTTTTGGATTGATCCAATTCATCATCCAATCGACTGCATAATTCAGATTTTTCTTTTAGGGACTGTGCTAGGTTCTCTTCATTTTTATTTCTATCTTCAATCTCCCTAGTCATCTTCATCATGATAGATTCCATCTCATGCTTTAGGACTATATTATCTTTGGTAAGCTTTTCATATTCTTCTATATTTTCTTTCAATTCTTGACTGAGTTCTTCTTCTTTAGTACTCTTATTGTCACTCTGCTTGATCTAATCATAGAGTTCCTTTCTTTTCTCACTAGACTTATTGATTTTTTCTTTCAGAGACTTAATGAATTCTCAGCCTCTAAGAGGTTTTCTTGCAATTTCTGGACTTTAACCTTTGACTGGTCAAGATCATCGAGGGCCACCAAAATATGTTGTTGAAGATTGCTTGAATCCATTGAAACACCTTCCAAGATCTCCTCAAGTGATTAGAGTTCTTTCAGAGGAACTAACTCTGGTAAAAAAATTTGGAAACAAGCTACACTGAGAGGGGTCCTGAATCAATGTTATGAAAAAATTAACTTTATAAACCTTTATCTTCAAAGCAATAATAACATTCAACCATAATGCATAAACATGAAGCAAATGAACACAACACCATAACACAGGGATTTTTATGTGGAAACCCTATTAGGGTAAAAACCACGATGGATGGCCAATCCAAAAGTTAATCTGAGTATACACAAATGAATTTTACAATAAGGCGAATGCACTTGCATTCAAACACATTGCCTAGAGCTCACTACTCAAAGGGAAGGCTCACTGGCTTACAAAGAAAATCAGATTAAAACCATCTGAGAGTTTTAACTAAGAAAATTAGCATTTGCAAATTCCCGATTACAATTTTGGTTAAGCACAATAATAGATGTTCTACCTTACAGATTGATTCTGCAATTCTACTTTGTTCTTTTCACACTTTCAATACAAATTCTCTATGCACAAGTGAAATTGTGCATTATCAATCTTCTTTAATGCTCTAATTCATGGTTTGCATCAATACATAGCTCATATATCATACAAAATGATACAGACGGTCTTATATATATATATATGTGTGTGTGTGTGTGTGTGTGTGTGTGTGTGTGTGCAACATAGAATTCAATTAAACTTTATCGGCTTCAATAGAACACAAAAATAATTACCACCATCGGCTAGATCCTTAATTAAATCTTTATGTGCATCCTACAAAGTCATTTCAGACATAGAGGGGACCCAAACAAAGATGTACAAAACCAAAAATATTTAACCAATTGCTTCTCATACATCTGTGACATAATACATTCATGACATTGGCTCCAATAGAATAAAAAATGGGAATAAGCCAACTGGATCTTCTAACTTCCACATAAATTGATACAAGCCACTATGCTTTAGTAGTAATAGAGATATTATACCAAAAACCAATTCCTAAGATGCACAACACAAAATAATAACATGAAATATTCATACAAATCGATGAACACTATGCTATTGGATACTTTGTTATTCCTGATTAATCTTCAATTTTTTTGTCAGTGTGATCGAGTGATAGTGCGTGTATTTGATTATCGATTTGATTTTCCATCAATGACAACATAAAGTGATATTGTAGTGTCTCTTTCCAAAAAAGGGTAGAGGGGAAAGACATAGGATTGAGTGAGTGAGAAAGACTTGAGAGAGGGAGAGGGCGTAGGAGGGAGAGACATGATATAGAGAGAGGGAGAGGGAGTGGGAGAGAGATGGAGGGTAGAGGGTTTTAAGTGTTTAGGGTTTAAGGGTTAATGGTTGAGGGTTTAGGGTTTAGGGTTTAGGGTTTAGGTTTTAGGGTTTAGGGTTTAGGGTAGAGGGGAGAGAGATAGAGAGAGGTGATAGAGAGAGAAGTAGAGAGGGAAAGAAGTTGGAGATATTGAGAGAGAGGAGTCAAGGAGGGAGAGAAAAATAGGTATAGAGGGACAACTAGGTAGAGAGAAGTAGATATGAAAGTAGAGATAGAGGGAGAGGTAAGGATGGAGAGAGAGGTGAAAAAAAATAAAAGAGAGGTCTAGGTAGATAGAGGGAGGAGGAGATAAAGAGAAGTAGAGGGTAAAGTCAAGGGTAGAGGGTAGATTGTTTAAGGGTTTAGGGTTTAAGGGTTAAGGGTTTAGGGTTTAGGGTTAAGGGTAAAGGGGAGAGATATAGAGGGAGTGAGTGAGAGAGAGAGATAGGGGGGGAGTGGGAGAGAGATAGAGGGTAGAGGGTTAAGGGTAGATGGTTAAGGGTAAAGGGGAGAGAGATAGGAGTGAGTGAGTTAGAGAGATACCTAAGAGGGAGAGGGGGTAGGACAAAGAGAATTGAGAGAGAGAGAGGGAGGGAGGGAGTTGGATATAGATAAAGGGTAGAGGGTAGAGGGTTTAAGGGTTTAGTGTCAAGGGTAGATAGGAGATAGATAGAGGGAGTGAGTGAGAGAGACTTGAGAGAGGAAGAGGGGGCATGAGGAAGATACTTTAGTGAAAGAGAGAGGGGGAGTGAGTTGGAGAGAGATAAAGGGTAGAGGGTAGAGTGTTTAAGGGTTTAAGGGTTAAGGGTTTAGGTTTTAGGGTTAATGGTATAGGGGAGAGAGATAGAGGGAGTGAGTGAGAGAGAGAGAGAGAGGGAGTGGGAGAGATATAGAGGGTATAGGGTAGAGTGTTAAGGGCGGAGGGGAGAGAGATAAAAGGAGTGAGTGAGAGAGACTTGAGAGAGGGAGAGGGGGTAGGAGGGAGAGACTTGATAGAGAGAGAGGGAGGGAGGCAGTGGGAGACTAATAGAGGGTAGAGGGTTAAGGTTTTATGATAGAGGGTTTAAGGGTTTATGGTTTAAGGGATAAGGGTTTAGGTTTTAGGGTTAAGAGTAGAGGGGAGAGAGATAGAGGGAGTGAGTGAGAGAGAGAGAGACCTAAGAGAGAGATGGGGTAGGAGGGAGAGTCTTGAGAGAGAGGCGGGATGAGG
>CM021100.1:721221244-721317934 GCA_007115665.2 Sequoiadendron giganteum
AGAGAGAGAGACTTGGGAGAGAGAGAGAGAAAGAGAGAGAGATGGAGTGGGAGAGAGATATAGGGTTGAGAGTTGATGGTAGAGGGTAGATGGTTTTAAGGGTTTAGGGTTTAAGGGTTAATGGTAGAGGGGAGAGAGATGTAGGGAGTGAGTAAGAGAGATAGAGATACTTGAGAGAGGGAGAGGGGTAGGATGGATGGAAAGAGAGAAGGGGTAGGTAGAGAGGGATAGGGGAGAGATAGGGAGATGAGAGATAGAAATATTAGGGAGGTATAGATATGTAGGTAGAGAGAGTTGAGATAGAGACATAGTAGAGATGGAAGGAGAGAGAGGAAGGTAGGGAGAAGTTAGAAAGAGAATAAGGAAGGTGTAGGGATTGAGAGAGGGAAGGAGGGAGAGAGGGAGAGAGAGGTGAGATAGAGAGAAAGAGAGTAGAGAGGGAAGGGGAGAGAGAGAAGTGAGATAGGTGATAGATATGTGTTATGGATAGAAAATTAGAGAGGTAAGGAGGAATGTGGAGAGATTGGGAGGGAAGGAGGGGGAGAGAGAAAGATGTATAGAGGGATAGGTTAGATAGTGAGAAGTAGAGAGAAAATATGGGTGGAAGGAAGAGAGAGGGAGAGAGAGAGGGGGGAGAAAGAGAGGTGAGATAGAGAGAAGTATAAAGGGAAGGAGAGATAGTGGGAGACAGAGAAAATTAGACGAGGGAGGGAAGAAGAGAGAGAATGGTGAGATACAGAGTAGAGAGGGAAGGAGAGAGAGAGAGAGGGGAGCAAAGAGTGAGAGAGAATGAGGGGAGAGAGAAGGAGAGAGGGATAGGTACGTATAGAGAGAGGTGATGTAGAGAGTAGAGAGAGATATATAGAGATAAAATGAGAGGGAGGGGAGATAGAGAAATGTAGAGAGGGAAGGAGGGAGGGAGATAGATATTGGAGAGGGAAGGAGAGAGTGATGGACATTTAGAGACATAGTTCTTGGGCTCAAGGGAGAGATTGTCAAATAAAGGGACGGAGATAGTGAGAGAGAGAGAGAGGTCTAGAGAATAAGAGATGAAAATGAGTGAGATAGAGAGAGAAACATGAAATTTGACCTCCTAATTATTGAAATTTGACCTCCTGATTACTGAAATTTGACATGTTGATTACTGAAATTCGACATGCTGATTACTGAAATTTGACTAAGTCTAAAATTTTCAAGATCTTCCAAAAACTAGAATTTCAACTAAATAACTCCTAGATATCTGAAACCAGTCTCAAACATCCTGCCTATATACATGAAATATAACTTAAAGTATAAGAAAGTAAATGTCCATATGTAAATGTCAACTTATACTTAAATTTTTATTTCATGTATATAGTTTCCTTGACAGAGAAACTAAAAATCAAAGAGTTCAGAAAAATGCATTTCAAAATTCATGCATGAAATTTGGTGCTAGAAAAATGAAGCAAACCATTTGGCATGCACCAAATAGGTTGCATTGGGAAATACAAACCCAATAGGTTGGATTTTGCATTGGCCATCTTACCCAAAGGTTTGGATAAGCATTTCATGAAAAAGACATGATTTTTTGAAAGGGTATTGAATTTCCTCATATTTTTGTTCGTGCTCCCCATCTCATTTGCACATATTTCAATGAAATTTTATCAAAAAAATGTGATAGCGTTAACCTCTCTCTAAGCTATCTAAATATATAATATTTTTTTTATTTTGATTTAGTTAAGGTTTTGATCGATGGATTCTATTGTAAATGCCTCCATTTTTTGTCAAAAACCAACATGTGCTAGTTTTAGGATAGAGTTTTACTCCTTCACCAAAACGTGAAACAAATTACATTTTTTGAAACTAGATTCCATTCTACACATGATGAAAAAAATAATGAACTTTTGATTATTTTTCAAAAAATTTAGGGGGGAGCATGCTCAAATTTCAACTTTTTAGGATGTGTCCACTCTGAAAATTCATAAAATATTATATATTCATTAAAAAATTTATCCGAAAGAATGAGGATAAACTACATGGTGTTAGCTAATTTATCACCATTGGGATTTTTGAAATTCTAAAAAAAAGTTAATCAAAAAGGGGGGAGCCCTTACCGCTATGCTATTTTTTTTTATAAAAACAAGACCTTTTTTTGGCCTCCCCATTTTTCAGACCCTTAATCTTCGTTAATTTAAAAAAAAATAGTAGCTTGAAAACTAGACTCGAACCACTTCAACTTTTGTTCTTGTTGCATCTTGAAATTTTGAGCGTAACTATCTTCATTTTCTCATACAAATCAGATTTTTCTGATTTCAGAAAAAAAGTGGCATCTTAAGAGCCAAAATTGTGTCACAGATCCATGCACTTACCCTCAAATAAGTTCTCAAAATTTTCTTAAGGGTATCAAAGACTTTTTCTAATTTTTTTCTTAAGGCCCAATCAAATACTTGTTATCAAATTTTTCTTAAGGGGATGTCTTAAGGAGATCACCATACCTGTTGGATAATGATAGCCATCATCATCTTCTCGAGGTGCTATTAACTTATGTTTATTCTCCACACAACAATCCAACCAATATTTTGTTTCCTCCTCATTCCCCTCAGGTGCAAAAACAACATACACATGTCTTGCAAAAAAAAATTGATTTAATTTAACTTGCATGTATCCATATAAATAATTTAGTATTACAATATGACTTAATAAAGTTTGTAAGATGGGGAAAATCAAATAGATTAGATTAGTGATAGCCAACACTTCTAAAATATTAACCTCATCCAAACAAGAGAAAACAATGAAAGTATAAGAAAAATAAAAACATTAAATCATAATACTCCTCATGCTTGAATCTTGAATCACTTCTCTTGCTCTCCTATTTCTCCTTTTTGCAATCTTTTCCCTCAGATTTGTTGCTTCACATGTGCAAATACCTGCAAAATTGTAAGTAGAAAGTTGGAGATAATTGGCTATTAAAAAAAAAATGGAGAGGAAAGGTTGCTTTTATAGACAACAATTCAAATGGATGGAAGAGATTGATCTTCTATAAATATTCTCAAATCAATAGATGAAGATTCATGAGAGGGAGGTTACGAAATTGATGGTCAAGATCGAGCTTCTAGAAAGATGGCAAGATCTACGGTTGAAAATTGATGCAACCAGAATATGCCATGCATGGAAAAGATATGACACCGACGGCTATGAAAGACATGCAGGACATGCAGGCTATGACATGAAATAATGATAAGGGATCTTTGACCAAAATGGAGGGATAAATTATTTATTTTAAATTATTTATTCAAAAATGGAGGAGGATGGCAAGTGGCAAATAAATTATTTATTTGGAGGAAATGAAAAAGGAGATTTAATTAAATTCATAAATTTAATTAAAGGAGGAGATACAAATTAAATATGGATAATTGATTTGGATCAATTATTTAAATTAGAAGAATGACACATAAATAAATAATTTCATCAATTATTTAATTATAGAAGAAGAAAAGGTCAAATAATAATTATTATCTGACTATAGACATGTGATGAAAGATAAATAATTAAATAAATAATGAATTATTTAATTTTTGAAGAAAGGGTTATTAGTGATGCAATTAATTTATTTTAATTGATCGGGTAGAACAAATATTAGAAAGTGAATTAAATAAAATAATTAAAAAATCATTTAATTAATAAAAGAATGTGATCAGGAATAATTAAATAATTAAAATTATTCAATTATTTAGTGGATGATGACTAAGGAAAAATGGTACTCATAGACTTTAGGACATTTTTTCAGTGTCTACATTTTGCCCCTCTTTGACATAATGCAGTTCATCGCGTTGTGTCAAAGAAATTTAATTCGGAAATATGCCCAGTGTAAAGAGAAAGGGGAAGGGTGGCCAAGAGGGTTGTGGTGTGCCCTGTTGAGAGGACATGCGGGTTCAAATAATATGAATGTACTCTCAAAATGGAAGATAAGACTAGAGGATGAAAGATAGAAGAAATGTTAGCATGAAGGAGATGGATGTTAGCATGGAAAAACCAAGGGAGGTGGGATGTTAGCATGAAAAGGGGAAAGAAGATAAACATAAAATGATAAGGGAACCAACTTTCATGCTTACATTTTTATATTTATCATCATTGGGTCTCAAAAATTTCACAAATGGACCACAAACACCATGGTATGATATAAACCAAGGTGTGCAAGGTGACCATTTGGGAGAGACAAATAGTCAAAAAGACAAGGAATGCCCCAGCTCATACTAGGGACCTGATTGTCCTAGTCTTTTTGCCAAGACAAACCACAGGCAGCAAAAAAGAAAAGAAACCATGATCCATCATTGTCCCTCTAAATCCATTGACAGGACATCCTCGAGGAGACTAGTAAAATGACCCAAAACCAATTGAAAAGATAAGAAAATCCAAACCAACAAAGTGTTTGCCAAGATAGTGTTTTCCTATGATAATGATGATTGTTTGATTGGTTGATTAGGTTGACCAAGATGACCAGTTTGATTGATAGGATGATAAGGATTGATAAAGTGATTTTATTGACCACATCTAGCCTCAGGAAGGACACATCCTAATGAAGGCAAGATTGATTGACCAAGATGATAAGATTGAGTGGTGTGACAAAGTTGATTGATAATGATAATGCCTGGTTTCATGAAGGACACATCCTGATTAAGGAGAGATTGATTGACCAAGTTGACAAAGTTGACAAGATTTTTTGATTGTTTAACAAATATTGATGAATATGACCAAGCGATGTGACAATACCCAACTGCAAGAAGGACACATCTAATAAAGTTGACAAAGTGACAAGTGTTGACATGACACCTAACTACAAAGAAGAGACATCCTGCTTAAGGTGAATGATAAGGTTGAAAAAGTCTAATACTAGGAAGGACACATCCTAATAAAATACAAGAGATAAGACTAAATGAGACAAATGACATAATGCCCCATTCTAGCTGAATGACTAGGTTGATGGAAGATAAAATAATCAATTGATGAAAGATTTCATTCATTTGTTGTTTTGGTGATTGAATAATGATTTCTTCCGGACCAAGGAAATGACCCGACTTGATGAATTCTAAAGGAATTGACCTAGGGGCCCTCGACGACTCATTGATAGATGGTCTTTCTTACATAGCAATTCACATAAACATCATAGTTTGACACAACTTAAATTTGTCTTATTCGACAAAATATTGAGTCATGATTGTACTTGGACAACCTAAAGGGACCGAGCTAATGCCTCGGGGGCTCATTTAAGATGAGCCCTTGTCTACATGGCAAACACATAGAGGAAACATAGTTTGACCACTCTAACAAAACTAACTCTGACTCTGACTCTGTTTTTGCGATTTTTGAAGCTTTTTGATGTTTCTAGATTTTGAGGATTTTATGATTTTTTTGGATTTTGAAATATTTTAGTTTTTTTTTTTTGGATTTTGAAATGTTTTGATTTTTTTGAATTTTGAAATGTCTTGAGTTTTTTAGATTTTTTTCACAACATTTTATGATTTTTAAGATTTTTTCAAGACATTCTATGATTTTTATGAATTTTTTTCAAGACATTTTATGATTTTTATGATTTTGAAAGTTTGAAAGGGTCGATACCATGTATTATTTCCCATGAAGATGTAAGTCTAGAAATTTCCCCTAGTCGGGTATAAGAACAACTTATTATGTGTGAGGGGAAGGGGCGAATGCGACGAGTGGATATGAAAGCAAAGGATGCTAAATTTTGATGGTCTTCAGACCATGGGAAGGAGAAAAAAGCTTTATTATGGATGAATGAGACTTTATTATGGATCATAACTATAGGGATCATGAAAAATGCATGTGAAAGATACCCACAATCAACCAAGAAGGCATGCACACGAATCCAAGGACAAACATGATCTTGCCCCTAGTCATACTGAAAACCAATTGATAGGTGATGATGACAATTTTGTTTGATAGGGGAAGGACACATCCTGAAAGAAAATGAGGATGATGATTATATGACTAAAGGATCAAGGTTTGCAGTAGGGCTAGGAACAAAGCCAAGGAGTTTTTTGGATGATGTGCTAGGTTACATAGCAAGATTGTATGGATTAGACTCATTGCATTTCAAATGTCTAACCTTAGAACTAGATGGGATTATGGAGGGAACTTGGATAAGTGGATTAGAATCCTTAAACCAATGACAAGGGAAAACCAATTCTAGCAATAGGTATGAAAGGATAATGGATTTATCTTGGCAAAGGATAGGAGACATAAAAAATATTTTCTGAAAGAATTAGCATATGATCTCCAAGGACTATGTCACATAGGAAAAAATAAAATTCTCTGAGATATGGGATTGGATAAATTCTATGAATGAAATGACATGATATTTCATGGATAGTGTATGACCAAAGGATAGACATGTCAAAAATTTTCCCAAAGCATGATTTATGTTTGCACCTCATTCCTTATCAAGATCAATGTAGGTGGGAGAAGGGATGGAAACGATATGAATTAGATGAAAATGTTATGAAAAAGTCATGGGAGATGAGACAACTTGCCCCCAAGTGTAATGGTCCACATAGATAATTAATTTTACACATGACACCTATTTGCCAGGTTTTCATCATGGTACTTATCCAATGCGCCATAAAAATGGTTTTCATCGTTGGAAAAAAAATTTCTCTTTACTATTTTTTCTTTTTTTTTCTCTTTTTTCTTTCTTTTTTGTTTTTTTATGATGTCACACAAGATGCCTGTTTGCCTGGTTTTCATCAAGGTGTTAATTTTTTATATATTTTATATTGACTTGATGTTATGTATGATCACTAATCATTTTGAATCCTTTGATGGTGTTCATGTAGATATTGGTGTCATGATATTCCAATAGTGACCTTTATGGAGTAATTGTCTTGTTAGGATCATAGCACTTGCATACAATTGATCGATGCCATTGTGATCCTCTTTGATACTAGGTTTGGCCTTATCAAAATATGCACATCATGATAGAGTACCATGGGAGTCCTTATGATAAAGAGTTGTTGCCAAGATATGACGGATTCGTGATGTGGGATTTTTAGACTTTAGGCAAGATGTAAGATTATGATGGATGATGGTAGGTGTGGATAGACTATTTAGTGTTTTGGACATATCAATATTTATTTTCCAAACTTGGGATGGTGGATGATGGAGTTTGGAATTTTGATTGGGATATTTACTATATGTGGGAGTCCTCTTTTCTTGTGGCCCCATATTTTGATTGACTTTTGGATTTGTAACATTTTCTTTACTTGATCTATTTTTCTTTAGTATCCATTTTAACTTCATTTGTCAACTTGTATTTTTGCTTGATTCAATGGCCTTTGACATTTGATTTTGAACTTTGGATTTATAATGATTTTATTTTTGTTGGTTCCAAATGGAATATTTATTCATGTTGGAATGATGGTTTATGGTATGGATGGAAGGAGTGTTGGAAACAACCTTATGAAAAGGACTACTCATGGCCTCCATTTTAATATTTGTATCAAATAAAGTTTCCACCAATATCGAGGAGGTATCACTAACACCATTTGATTCTTTAGCTGAAGAATAATCAAGACCTTGATATCTAATATTTTGATAAATGTGTATTGGTTCTTGAATGTCTTGCTCATGTAGGCCTAGTCCTCTTCCTTGATACTGCATGATCTAAAATATTCTATTTGCGATGGGGTATTTTTTACTTTGAAAGCAAGATGTGAACCCATCATTATTTAGTTGGAAACCATTACTCAAAATTTTATCATCTGCAAGAAAGCCTGCTTTGATAAAGGTAGATGTTCCTAGTTGATAGGATGTTGTGGTGTTATCATTCATCATTCTTGTTTCTTCTTGATCATTTGGGATGTCGATTTGATCCATGGTAGATTTTGTATCTTCTTCTTTGACTTGATCAATAGTAGCTTCTTTGTGTTCTCCTTTGACTTGATCAATAGTAGTGCTTTATGCTCTTCTTTGATGTTATCCATATCATTCATTTGATTATCTATGTGTCCAAAGGAGGAAAGTGTCTCATTTTGGGAAATGGAGGTGTTTTTTGTTTGAATGGGATCATCTTCAAATGTTTGGTCATGAATGGTATAAAGGTTGATGGGAGGATAATTTTGGATTTCTTGTTCAATGGTAGGATCTTGGTAAAAAATAGGTGTATCTTGGAGAACGGGTTGTGAATAGACTCTTGAACAAGGGTAGGTGTATTTTGGATGCCATGATTATCTAGAAGGACTTCTTGGATGGACTACTTCGATCTTGATATGAAAGTGAATCTATGATGTCATGCTTTGGCCTTTCTTTTTGACATGTATCCTCAAGTTTAGGCAATGGAATTTTATTTTTCTCAAGGATATGATTTTCTTTGATAGACCTAGGATTTTGACATGGCAATAATGAAGCTCCAATAGCAGGATGTTTTTTCAGTATTGGTAGGAAATGGAGGACATGATGGTGACAAATGGTTGGATGGTGTAGGATCAACAATGTGATTGGATTTCCTAAGTTTTTTTCATTTAGGAGTTGAACAAGTTCCTTTGCTAGTTGTCCTTGGAGAGCATTAATTAATGTTCTTTTACTAGATGGTATTGTAGTTTGAGATGGAGTGGATGGAAATGGGTTAGTGGATGATGGATTAGGATAAGATGTGAAGGATTTGAATAGACTAGTGGATGATGGATTATGATAGGATGTGGAGGATTGGAATGGACTAGTGGAAGGTTGGTTTCCCTTGTCAAAGGTAGGATAGGGATGAATAATGGACATTTGGTGTGTATCAATGGCATGGATTGTGTTAAGGGACTCTTAATAGTGAGGGTAGATGGATGAAGGAATAAATTTTATGGGTTGTTGGTAAGAAGGGTATGTGAATGGTTGGTATTGCTGATTGAGGATTGATTGGTATTCAACTTGGCTACGAAGAAGATCAAGGTAGAGTGAAGACATGACCATGAATTCGGATTAGGATGGATAAGGAAAAAATAGTGAAGACCATAAAAAAAATGTGACCTTTGGATGATAATGCAAGGTTCCAATGCAAAATGGATATGAAACTATGCTATTTTTTTTTTGTCAAGGATATAAGGATACAAAGTGCCAATGTACTTAAGACCAAGATTAAGGAATGGTGGAATTATAATGACCCTATTACCAAGGATATGATATGCAAGGATGAACCTATGGGTAAATGCAAACTAAATATGTCACTAATGGAAGATTTGAGCAATTTTCTTTCTGGTTTTCGACAGAGGCTATTTGATATCAAATTGGACAAGTTTGGTCTTGGGTTTTAGACTACAAAATTTGGATTTGTTTCAAATTGAATGTGTGTGTTTCCATATTTGTGTAATGTTGTTTGTTTGTTTGTTTGAATGTATTAGAAAAACACTTGGCAAACCCAATATCTTGTCTTTGAAATTTTGAAAACATGCACAATAAAGACAAGCACAACCCTAGGTTAGGCAAGGATAATATTTGTTAGATTCCATGTGAGTTTCCCCAACCGCACTTATTCTTAGTGTGTGAATCTAGAAGCTTGGTTACATGGGCTCCCCCTTACATTGCACTCACTTCTTAGGCCAACCAAGCTTCCAACCCCCATAAAACTCCCATGGCAGGTTGATCACCTCTACTAAAAACTGCGAGAATGTGGATGCCTTCACAATGACCATTGTTGTGCTAGAAAATAGAAGGATTTTGGCAACTACACAAAGTTTTTTAGTTCGGGACCCCCATTCGAGTGGCCATACATGAGGCACAAGATTAAGCTCCATTTAGGAGACACTCCAACCTGAAGAGGTTACACTCAACATGGTTTTGGGGAGTACTACTTGGTCTATATGACACATCCACACTCATAATACTAGAATTTCCCTTAGGATTCACATTTATATATTGGTCGGGAGTAGCTCAGCCAATGAGGTCGATTGTCGGTCTGAGTTGCCTTGGGGTGAGTACTTTTTCCCACCAAGGAAGGCCCAAGTTCTAGAAGCAATAACCATTTCTCTTACACCCAGGATCACATGAATATGCAAGGGGAGAGGATACTTCGATTATTGCATAAAAGGGTGACATATAATTGAAGACACTTGTAAATTTTAATTATCAAATGATAATGTGAGTTGGACACACAAGTCACTTTGTTCATTTTAAAATTTCAACTTGATGTGAAACAAGCAAAGTTAATTTTAAGCCAATGACATGAAATGCATGTTCATTTTAACTATATGAGTGTGCATGCAATTTGTGTTCTTTTTAATCCCATGACATGAAATGCATGTTTGTTTTAACCAATGAGTGTGAATGCAATTTGTGTTCTTTTTAAGCCCATAACATGAAATGCATGTTCATTTTAACCAATGAGTGTGCATGCAATTTTTTGTAGTTGTTGAAAACAAACAAAATTGATTATGCCTAAAGAAATGAAAATCTTGATTTTTGTTTCTAAAGAAACGTTTTTTAGACTGCCTCCAAGTTGTGCCACATGCTAAAAACAAGAAACTAGTAACTCAAAATAAAAGTTTAATGACAGAAGCAAATTAAAACAACCATAACTTTCTCAAAATTTAACAAAATTTTAAATCGTTTGAATCCATGGAAAGCTAAATCGCAAATCTTCAAAACCCATGAATTAATTTTCCAAGATTTGACATCAAAAAAATGTTATAGGCAAAAGAAAATGCGGGTTTCAATAGCTAAACTTAAAAAACAACAAATACTAAAATGGCCATAACTTTCTCAAATCTTAAAAAAAAATTCAAACCGTTTGAAATTTCAGAAAGATAAGAGTGAGGCATACAAAACCCTGATAATAATTTTAAAAAAAAATTATGTGCCCATTTTTCTGTTCTCAAAATAATATGATGGGATTGTGTACAAATTCTCAGCTGTAACCTGCAAAACAACAAAAACAAACAAGAAAACAAACAATTTTTTTTGCAAAATTGTAAGATTCACATCAGGTTCACCAATGTAAGATGGGGAAAATAAAATAGATTAGATTAGTGATAGCCAACACTTCTAAACTATTAGCCCCATCCAAACAAGAGAAAACAATGAAAGCATAAGAAAAATAAAAACATTAAATCATAATACTCCTCATGCTTGAATCTTGAATAACTTCTCTTGCTCTCCTATTTTTCCTTTTTGCAATATTTGCCCTCAGATTTGTTGCTTCACATGTGCAAATACCTACAAAATAGTAAGTAGAAAGTTGGAGATAATTAGTTGTTAAATAAAAAATGGAGAGGAAAGGTTGCTTTTTTAGACAACCATTCAAATGGACAAATGAGATTGATCTTCTAGAAATATTCTCAGATCAATGGATGAAGAATCATGAGAGGGAGGTTACGAAATGGATGGCCAAGATCGAGCTTCTAAAAAGATGTCAAGATCTACGCTTGGAAATTGATGCAACCAGAATATGTCATGCATGGAAAAGATATGGCGTTGATGGCTATGATGCCTGACGGCTATGACATGAAATAATGACAAGGGATCTTTGCCCAAAATGGAGGGATAAATAATTTATTTTAGATTATTTATTTGAAAATGGAAGAGGATGGCAAGTGGCAAATAAATTATTTATTTTAAATTATTTATTTGGAGGAAATGAAAAAGGAGATTTAATTAAATTCATAAATTTAATTAAAGGAGGAGATAGAAATTAAATATGGATAATTGATTTGGATCAATTATTTAAAGGAGAAGAATGACACATAAATAAATAATTTTGTCAATTATTTAATTATAGAAGAATAAAAGGTTAAATAATTATTATTATCTGACTATAGACATGTGATGAAAGATAAATAATTAATTATTTGTTTTTTGAAGAAAGGGGTATTAGTGACGCAATTAATTTATTTTAATTGATCGGGATAGAACAAAGATTAGAAAGTGAATTAATTAAATAATTAAAAAATAATTTAATTAATAAAGGAATGTGATTAGGAATAATTAAATATTTAAAATTATTTAATTATTTAGAGGATGATGACTAAGGAAAAATGTTGCTCGTAGAGTTTAGAACATTTTTGAGTGTCTACAAAGTTAAATAAAATGAAATAAATTGAATTAAACTACCTTCTTGTACATGTTCTGAAACATGGTCATAGTCTTTAGATGCAAACACTCGATCATTTTCTTCAATAGTTCTTTCATATTGATTGTGTGCTTTTGTAGGTGTCAACGATCTTTGCTCCCACTCTTCAACCCATTCTATATTTTCACATGCTTCCCAATCTCCTGATATACAATACTGACAAAAACATGCAAGGTACCTTGTCCAGATATTCCATGTGCTTGTTGTCGAACTCCTAAATGAATGCCATTTAGAAGATCCATTGATTGTCTCATAGTGAACTCTAGGTAAAATGTTCTCTTCTTCAACCAACCAAAAGAATCAACAAATTGTAGAGTACTCACTCGAACCAGGTGGAGATAATATTGTATTGCACCAATCCACAATCCCACGCACATCTTTAAATTTTATTGCATCTTCGAATTTTAATTGTTCTCTAGCAAGAATCCTTTTGACACACACACCAACTCCATCATGTTCTCCTTTACCATGCCCATCTTCAAAAAAACTTCATATATGTTAGACATTAAGTTCCTTGTGAACCCTACTTAACCAATAGAACATTCGAGAATTCTTGAATTTCCCTATATAATTATCTGACCATATGAGGTGTTCTATCATCTGGATTCCTCTTTCTCTTAAATTTCTTTAAAATATATTGAAACAATATTGAACAAACTCTGACAAGTGTAACTGGTTGTGACTCAAATAAAAATGATACTCCCTCAAAACTTTTATATCATCCTCTACATTGTCATCTGCATGTCTATAAACAATATGGACAAACATAGCTAATTGCACTGAATTATAATACTATGATTGAATTTACTTTTGTGGAGCTAGAGTATGATTTTCTGAAAAATCAACCACCGAAAGTAAACTACCAATTGTAAATATGTTTCTACATGTGCAAAATTGACCATCAAGCCATCGAGCATATTGAAAGTGCATGACATATTTTGGTACAATCTTATTCAAGTAAATTCACTCATGAATGCATGTACACTAACTTTTTTTGTAAATAAATCACAACTCTTTCCTATTTTTCCATCTTTTAAAGAATAGTCAACATTCTTAAATCTTTTAACATCTACTAATTGTTGTCCAAAATCATTATCAACATTTTGATGCATACAAATTATTAAGAATGAAAGATTTCCACAGCTAGTGCATTGTCCATAAATACAAGAACTTAAATAAAACAATTTACCATTAGATCTTTCACAAAACAAACCTTATGTAAAATCCTTTATTGTTTCAAGTGGCATATTAATACCACATTTCCGTATAATCATGTTAGTATGCAAAGTACAACGTATATATCGAAAAATACCATAAAAATAACAAAATTGAACATGAATTTTACAACAACAAGATATTCGTTGCTTATTAATTTTTACATACCAGGGCTTACATTTTTCAAAAGAAGGTCTTTGACTTATTTTAATATTACCAGGTAACACTAAATCACCACAAAAAATTTCTATAAAATTTAGTTTATGTTGTATCTAATAGGTGTTTTGGATGAGGATCATGAAGTTTAGACCCTAATCTTAGTTTTAAAACATCTCTAGCATTATATGATACCCTAGTATTATCATTCCAATATTTTTCAATCAAAGATTGAATTTGAACATTCAATTTCATGTCAGACTTCGGGAGTCGACCACTAAAACTCCACCATTCGTTAACTGGATAATTTTCTATACTCTCTCTTATTTTTTCCGCTCTTAGCAATGTTTTAGGATGTATTTGTAGAACTTTAATAATATTACTTACCATTATTTTATTCAAAGTTGTTTTTATTGAAAGTTGCTTTATTAACTATAGAAATTGGTATATCTCTTCATGTTGCATTTTTATCTTTAGATCAACTATTTTTTCCAATAGATTGAATGGAACTAGCAACAGTAGACATAACATGTTTTAATGATTCATCTTTTCTTCTTGGTTTAACAAAAAATCCTAACTTTTTCATTATTTTCCTCATTTTTAGCATTCTCATCAACTGCATCATTAGTTGACATTGAAATGCAAGTTTTTTATTATAAAAGATTTTTTTGTATATTCTATTCGTATGTGTTCTTATTTTCCTCCAAGAAATCTTACTGGGAAGATTATCTAAAATATTATTTTCAATTTTAAAAAAAGTGTTTTCATTAGATTCAACATCACATTCTAGATTTTAATTTTCATTTTCATCTTCATTTTCATCAAAAAAACGATTTTCATTTTCATTTCCATCAACAAAATGGTTTATGTTTTCATTTTCAACAAAAGGATCATTCTCATTTCATTTTCATTTCTAATGTATTTTTCACTAATTCTATAAAAAAATCATCTCTCTGAACATTATCAATGTCAACATCGTTAAGTCCAACATCTTGTAAAACTTCTATAAAAAAATTTTCCATTTCACTAAAATGTGGATTTGAAGATGTACTTGGATTTTTTCCTATTGAAAAATTATCCATAGCATTGAAAGAGGTATTTGAATACATAATAGGACTTGTTTGTATAATCATATTATTTTCCAAATTGACTTCTTGAAAATTAGCTTCGTCTACAACCATGGTCTCCTGTCAATGTTTTCATCTTCAATAGTTCTGGAATTGGATGCACCACCATCATTCATTGATTTGATTCTCATTCTTCTTTCTCTTTGTCTTTGTTTCTCCTTATCTATCTTTGCTTGAATTTATTTAGGAGTAAATGCCTTCCTATCTTTCCTCTTATTACGACCCTATGAACCCATGATTATAAAATTCTCAAGCACAAATGAATATCAATAGTGAAATTATTCAAAAAACTCAATCCAAATTGCAAGTTGAAGACCTATAAGGACAAAATTATTTCGCATTTATTCCTCTAAACAAGTAGAAAATTAACACACTTCCACTTATAAAACTGTTTACATGATGCCTCCTTTCAAAAATTCAATCTAAATTGCAAGTTGAAGACCTATACAAAAAAAAAAATTCTCTTTTGTTTCTCCAAACTAGTAGAAATCTAACACAATTCCACTTCAAAAACTAATTACATGATGCCTCCTTTGAAAAATTCAATCCAAAATGCAAGTTGAACACCTGTAAATACAAAATTTGATAGAAAATAGCCCAATATGTCGCACTCGATTGTACATGTGACATTGCAGACTTCACAATAAAACTTCACCAATAATTTAAAAGAATGGTAAAACAAAAAATGGGACCCCGTTGTATAATTGAGATCCCGTTTCCCGATATTAAATGTGGGGACCATTGACAAGGAAATGGGATCCCATTTCCCTATCAACGATTCTCACATTTAATATTAGGAAACATGATCCCGATTTACAAAACAGGAACCTATTTTGTTAATGGGATCCCGTTTCTAAATTTTCTTAAATCCCCCTTGCTTTGTGGTCAAGTTTTTGGTTTGGGAAAAACTTTGGGATTTTGAACCTAGGCCTTCAAACTGGTTTGACCTACAATTTAAAGGTCCTAACAATGTAAGAGAAAAATAGTTTATACATATGGTTAATGACCTTTTTTGCAGAAATTTTTGATGAAATTAAAACTTGTTATAGATGATACAGTGTAGATTCCAAATATGTAATTTTTTATATTTTTTAGGCTGCATGAATTGGGTAGCACGACCCCCTATAAACTGGAGTGCACCTGGTAAACATTTTAACATGACCGACAGTGCTGGCACGACACAACATTTGGTACCACGGGAGTGGGGGAGACTAGACCTCATGACCAAACTCCTGCAATAGGAAATATTTAGACAACTGAGCTAGGGCCCCCACCCCAATATGTAATTTTTTTTACAATTGGATTATTTTTTCTATTTTTTAATTAATTTTTTGATGAACGGATTGCATGAGAATGCACTTCAGAAAATTCTTTTCAATTTAAAAAAAAAAATTAAAAATGATAGTTCATCTTATGCATGATGTACGCGGCGATTTTTCAAAACACCAAATATGGCCAATAAAAAATTACAAAAAAATATTGAAAGCGTACTTCAGTGAGATACAAATATTTTCCCAAAAGTATTTAGAAAAATACGATAATTTAGGTCAAACTATGGATGACATACACGTGCATGGTATGGTAAAAAAAATGTGAAAACAATGGTTTTTAGAAACACCTATTAAAACTCAATTTGTACCATCTAGGTATTGAAATAAATTACATATTTGGAAACTAGACTCTGAGTACTATATTTTATAATTAGTGAATTTTTTGAAGATTCCATCTCTAAGTGCTTCAAGTTCTAAGGTCAAATGTGTCACTTTATGAAAATCAAGGAAAACACTTCGACTTTTTGGCCAAAAAGTTGACTCAACTTCTTGCCAGCACCCCAAATCCGGAAACCAAGTTTGGGAAGGAAGAGCAGAGAGGAGAAAATATTTAGATCTTAACTTTCCAAAAAAGTATAATAGGATTTTTATGCTACTTATGGCATATGAGTCTTGGTTTAGCACTATTCTAATATTTCAAATGATTCAAGCTTACCACTATGAAATTTCAGTTTCTACCTAGAAACCCTAAACTGGGACTAAATCACTCATCTTGGCGTATGAGTCTCATTATGCTTTAAAAGTTATATTATTAGAATTTTAGACCTTATTTCAAGCCTCTTGATCTTTCTAGGTGCACCTCTATTTATCTCTAGTTTATTACTCTATTTTGAGTTCATTTTCTAGGTCATATCATTAGGTTATACATGTCATTTACATTTCTTGTCTTTCCAAGCCTTTTCTTGGTGGTGAACCCCCTTATTGTCTTTCATCACACCCTAGGACACCTTATTGCAGATCTTTATCTCTCAAATTCCATCCCTAGATTGAAATATCTAAGGTTTACTTGAATGAAACTTGAAGGAAATAGGTGGAAAGGTCCTAAAACCCTAACCTTTGTGTCCCATCTCCTAAAAGGTGGGTCACCCTATTTCACCTCTTTTCATAGTTGAAAATGATTCCCCCACAAACAAAACTTCTCCAAGAGATAGTATGTCTAAGTAATCAATGAATATTCCAAAAATGAAAAAAATGAATAAATTATACTTAAAGATAAATACAAAAAAAGTGCATGAACCAAATGATAAAGCTCTTGCATACCTTTCAATTTCTACTAGAATCATGAAAATAAGACAAACTAGTGAAAACTTATGAGCTTGTAAGTCCAAAATGGAGAAGGAACTTCAGTTGGAAACAAAATGTACCTGCAAGAAAATATGGAAAAATGACCTAAACCACTACAAATAATGTGGAACCAAATTTCCATTGATATCTCATTTGCAAAATTTTGACACTAGGGTGACAATTTATACTTCAAGGAGAGAAATGCCCAATTTCGACACCTAGGGACCAATTAAAGCCCCTAGTAGGCTAGCACCAAGTCACAATGTGACCAACCATAGTTTAAAAAGGTGTTGGAGGGTTTAAAATTTCCATAGCACTCAGGGTAGTGGATTTTATCGATAGTAGCAACACCAATTGGTGGTGGGTGCTCCCATGCCACTAGCTTAGTGTTTAGCATTGGCACTTCACACATGACGATGGGCTAGAACCTCTAGAAAATGGCAAAAATTTAAAATAATAAAATATTATTAAAAACCTAACATGTACCTTTGACACATGGATGACAACCGACAATACTATAGATGAAAAATACAATAGAATATTCCATGGAATATACTTTGCACTGACACTAGTGGTAGCCTGCAAACCTATGATTAGTACAGTATGTATGATATTGTAGTGTATGAATTTTGCATAATTATATGAATAAATTCAACGATGATTTTTGTGAAAAATCCTCTAAGGCCCCAAGATAAAATCTTCAATTTTGGTGATTTGATAGACCTTCTTGGGGTTTTTGGGCCTTCTGGACACAATGGCAAGGTCAATTTTGGCTCAAAGTGCTCCAAAAAATTAGTTACCTCTAAGATTTGATAACCACCTCCAGACTTGAAACCCTCCCAGATTTGGAAAAATATGTAAAATTATGATAAAATGAAAGCCAATCTTGACTTTTTTAGACACCTTGGACTCAATGGTGATCTTAGATTACCTCCAATATGTTCCAAAAAAACTTGGAATGAAAACACACAAAGAGGAACCCTCCAAAACTGGTGTTTTTTTCAAGTTTTTTTTATCCCCTAAATCGCCATCAAGTGCAAGGGAAGAGCATACTCAACCTTAATAAAATCCATCTAGATCTCTCACTAGTAATAGCTCTATCCTTAAATCTAAGAATGAATTTATGAGGTTGTTCTTTGATACCATGTAGGAGCTGAAAATTATCTCTACCCGAGGACCACCTACAAAAACAATTAAAACCTTCCACAAGAGAGTATGCAAGAAATGAAATTTTTTGAGATCAAGATCTACCAAATATGATGATGTGGTATATTACAAGAGTGTACAATAACCTTTCTTATATAGACAGGGTGTGATGAAGTACCAACATTAAATAACTATGTCATTATTAAATGACATGAGTCAATATTAAATGACCTAGGACACTAATATTTAATAACAGATAAAAAGATTAAAAAGATTAAATATTATCTAAACAACTTAAATATACCTAGGACCTAAGTGGACTTAACATGTAAATAAGACCCCACTAAATAACTAGTTAGGAAAACTACCTATTTACACTAATAGATGTATGCACTAAAAAAATAAATATACAACAAGAAGAAAACTTGTAGTACTCTAAATCTAGTTTCTAAACTACTATTTGTTTTTTCAAAATGATTAAGATTATGAGGGTCAAATATTTTTTTTTTAGATAAAGAGGTTGTGTGCCTATATATATTAATTATAAAATATAATTACATAAAATAACTATGACTTCCATCTGAGACTGGCAATGAGTTCAAATACCATGTTCATCCCCTTTCAAAAGCCAACATCATAACTAGATAACTTCCATAAACATATCAGTGGTACTGATATACATAACATTTCAAAACTGAATTTTTCCATCCCTAAACATACCCAACTGTTGATCACACTATCTGAAAACATATAACAACCATACATGTCAAGATTTAAATCCTACACACCTGATTACAAAAAACCCCATATAAATATACTATACAGCTATAAGCATCATTTTAATATAAAAAATCAAGCATATCCCTTCATTTTTCCATATTATCTGTTGGAAATGCACCTAACTCGTGGGTCAACGGCTTGGTCAACTCTAGCAATCTCCGTCAACACTTACCGCCATACCACATCACCTTCATCAACAGCTCGCGGTAACGCGGTGACCACCGCAGTACCACAGCCTATTAACTCTCTGCTTGCGGTTGCATGGTGTTACCATGGCCTCTTCATTTTTCCCTCGCGGTAGCACGATAACTATTGCCATACCCCGCACCTTCCTTCCTCTCACCGCAGTAATGCGGTCAACTACCAGCTCGTTTCACTCACCGTCAGTTCATACAGTTACCACTCTACTGCAGTCTGTTCTCTTGCCTCCCACGGTAGCGTGGTGCCTGACATCTTGCAATCTGTTGACTGTCATTGGACGATTACTACGGCCACCGCGGTCTATTTCTTAACCACGGCGGTAGCGTGGTAAGTTCCTTCCTTGCAGTGCGCGCTATTACCGTGACCACCGCGGTCTCCTCGTAAACCACTGCGGTAGCGCGGTAGTCAACCTTGTTTGAATTTTTTACTTTTTCATGTGTTTGTTAGTGGGCTCGTCGTTGACATAAAAGGACATTTTTTGATTGGACCATCTTCATGTCAAGGACAATATTTAAAACCGATTAGACCTTGTTTAGGACTGTTAACTGCTGGCATGTTTATGACATTAAAGTTTGTATGAATTCTTGTCTCAGTCAAAAAACTTTATTAACTGGAATATATTTTGTAATCCAGAGGGAGAAGAAAAATATATTATTTTTCTCTGAAGTAGCAAACGTGGTTAATGGTTGTTCTGTGTTAATTTTTGTGTTTTTGAATTTTTATCTTTACTATTTCCTTCACGTGGTATCAGATCCTAAGGTTAGTTGTAGAGAGTCTGTAAATCATGGCAACAAGCACAAGCTTGAGTAATCCTCAAATTCCACAATTGAATGGAAAGAATTATGACTACTGGTCTATAACAATGAGAGCATTATTCTATTCACAAGATCTATGGGAGTATGTAGACAATGGGTTTCCAGAACCAGCAGATGCAACAACATATAATGCCTTGACACAAGCAGAGAAATATTTGTTGAAGTATAACAAGAAGAAGGATTCAAAGGCTCACTTCTTTATTCTACAAGGTGTGTATGAAAATATTTTTCCTAGAATATCAGCCACTACCAAGTCTAAGAAAGCATGGGACATATTACAAATAGCATATCAAGGAATGGGCAAAGTAAAAACTGCAAAGTTGCAAATACTAAGAAGAGAGTTTGAGACTCTGTTTATGAAAGAAAATGAGTCTATAGATTCATATTTTACTCAAATAATGGTACTGGTAAACCAGATGAGAACACATGGATAGACACTAGAAGATGTCAAAGTTATAGAAAATATTTTGAAAAGTTTACACACAAGATTTGTGTAAATTGCAGTCACAATAGAAGAGAAAAAGGATCTCACACAGTATTCAGTTGATGAGCTATATGCTTCACTAATTTCTCATGATTACAGACTCATATGTCATTAGAGCATGCATTCAAGTCACAAGCTTTAATCAACCAAGGAAGAAGCAGAGGTAGATCAAATTTCAAAGCAAGAGGAAGAGGTTTGAACAGAGGTGGAAGAAATAACCAGTCAAGTTCAAGTGGAAGAGGTAGTAGCCAAAACCCATCTCAAAACTTTCCTCAAGGACAAAGGTATGATAAATCTTAGGTTCAATGCCATTATTTTAAAAAGTTTGGCCATTACATGAATGAGTGTAGAAAGAAATAGTATGAAATGAGTAGACAAAATACAAACTTTTCTAGAGAGAGTCAAGACAATATACCTGATAAGAGCACAATGTTTTTAGCCTGCAATGTAGCTCAAGCTAGTGAGAAAGAAGTTTCATTTTTAGATTCAAGCTATAGTAATCATATGACAGGGAATTTAGAGTTGTTCACAAGTTTAGATGAGAATGTTAAGTCAGATGTCACCCTAGGTAATGACAAAAAAGTGTTAGTTAAAGGAAAAGAGAATGTTAATATTCTAACCAAGCAGGGGGAGCAAAAATATATTTCTGATTTCTATTTTGTGTCTGGCCTTAAACACAATTTGAGAGTGTAGGACAATTAATTCAAAAGGGTTATAGAGTGTCTTTCAAGAATGGGTTATGCACTATTTTGGACAAATACCCAAGTGGCCAGTTGATTGAAAAAATTCATATGACAAACAATAGAATGTTTCCTTTGAGAATTCAGCCAGCTTTGAGTACAAACTTTACACAAGCACAAGAGGAATCAACTATTATTCAAACTATCTTTCAGGTAGAGGTAAAGGATGATAAATTACTTTGGCATTTAAGATTCGGTCATTTAAACTTTGGAGGTTTGAGTTTGCTTCATACGAAGAACATGGTAAAGGGAATTCCATTAATTCAAAAACCAGAAAGAGTTTGTGAAGGTTGCATACTTGGAAAGCAACATAGAGAGTCTTTCCCACCAAGGAAATCCACTAGAGAAAAAGCCCCATTGGAAATAGTTCATTCAGATTTATGTGGTCCAATGCAGACACCTTCAATAGGTGGTAGTTTCTATTTTCTAACTTTCATAGATGATTATTCAAGGAAGAAATGGGTGTATTTTATGAAACAAAAAAGTGAAGTGTTTAAATACTTTTGTCAATTTAAATTTTTAGCTAAAAAACAGACTGGTTATTTCATCAAAGTGCTGAGAAAAGATAGAGGAGGTGAATACATATCAAGAGAGTTCTTAATTTTTTGAAAATAACATGGAATACACAAACAGTTCACAACAAGATACACACCTCAATAGAACGGTGTAGCTGAGAGAAAAAACAGAACCATAATGGAGATGGCTAGAAGTATGTTAAAATCCAAGCACTTAACAAATGAATTTTGGGTTGAAGTTGTATCTTGTGCAGCATAAATTATGAATAGATGCCCAACAAAAAGTGTGATGAACATAATCCCTGAGAAAGCATGGTCTGGTAAAAATCACAGTGTGTCTCACATGAGAGTCTTTGGTTGTGTTTCATATGCACATGTTCCTAAAAAGTTGAGAAGAAAACTTGATAACAAAGGAGAAAAATGCATTTTTGTTGGATATAGTGAAGAATCCAAAGCATACAAATTGTTTAATCCCTTAAACAAGAAAGTAATAATCAGTAGGGATGTCCAATTTGTTGAAGATGAAGCATGGGATGGAAGCTAAGAAAATACAGTCAATGTTACTATTAATATCCCTCAAGATGAGAATGAAAATATACTTTAAACTAATGTACCTAATGTTCCTAATAAACCTCAAGCAAGTGGTCAACAACTGACACTAGCTAATAATACAAGAGCAGCAACAAGAGGACTGCAGACACCAACCACAACAAGAATTTCTGGCATAGGACCTTCAAGTCTAAATTCTGCAGATTCAAGTGACTTATCAAATCTAGCTTTGGATAGTATGAGAAGACAAAAAATCAGAAGCATGACTAATATTTATAATCAAAATGAAGTTGAGAACAATTCTCAACAATTTACACTATTTTCCTTTTATTCACAAGTTGAAGATCCAATTCATTATGAAGATGCAATTAAGGAAGAAAAGTAGTTAACAACAATGGATGATGAGATAGACTCAATAGAAAAAAATCAGACATGGGAGTTGAAAAGTCTTCCAAAAGACAAAGAAGTAATAGGTGTCAAATAGATTTATAAGACTAAGTTGAATGAAAATGGAGAAGTGCAGAAGCAAAAAGCAAGATTGGTGGTAAAAGGTTATGCACAACAACTTGGAATAGATTACAATGAAAAATTTTCACCAATTGCACGACTAGACACAGTCAGAATGCTATTGGCTTTGGCAACACAGAATAGATGGTTGGTTCACCAGATTGATGTGAAGTCAGCATTTCTCAATGGCTATCTGGAAGAGGAAGTCTACATTGAATAGCCACCAAGATATGAAATATCAGGACAAGAGGACAAATTCTATAAACTGAAAAAGGCATTGTATGGTTTGCAACAAGCTCCAAGAGCTTGGTATAGTAGAATTGACAGTTATTTCACAAATAATGGATTTACTAGATGTGACAGTGAACCAACACTATACACTAAATTGAATGATGAAGGTAAAATTCTTATCATATGCCTATATGTTGATGATTTGATTTTAACAGGGAATCTATCAATTGAAATGTTCAAAACAGAAATGATGAAAGAGTTTGAGATGACAGACATGGGAATGATGAGGTACTTTTTGGGCATTGACGTAAAACAGAATAAAGATGGTATTTTTATTTCACAATATAAATATGCAAAGGATGTTTTAAAGATATTCAATATGTTAAAATGTAAGTCAACACCTACTCCAATGGTGACTGGACTGAAATTGAGCAGAGAAGACAAAAGTTCAGAGGTGAATCCAACTTTATACAAACAAATGGTTGGAAGCTTAATGTATCTGACAACCACAAGGCCTGAAATAATGTATTCAGTTAGTTTGATTTCTAGATTCATGGAAACACCAAAGGAGAATCACTAGAAAGCTAGAAAGTGAATTCTAAGGTATATCAGTGGAACCAGAAATTTTGGAATCCAATATTCCAAAACATATGACTTCAAATTAATAGGTTTTACTGATAGTGACTGTGCTGGAAGTATTGATGATAGAAAAAGCACCTCTGGTTATGTTTTTCATTTTGGAAGTGGTGTTGTTGCATGGGCTTCAAAGAAACAACCTATTGTCACCTTATCTTCGGCTGAAGATGAATATGTTGCAGCAACTAGTGCATCATCTCAAGCAGTATGGATTAGATGAGTTCTGAAAGAAATTCAAAATGAACAAGTTGATGCTACAAAAAAAAATTGTGACAACAATTTGGCCATTCCATTGTCAAAGAACCCTGTATTTCACAAAAGGAGCAAACACATTGATACACAGTTTCATTTTATCAGGGAGCTGATTAATGACGGGGAGATTTCCTTAATGTTTTGTAGGTCATAAGATCAAGTTGCAGATATATTTACAAAGACACTAAGCATAGAGAGCTTCAACTTTCAAAGAGACTGGCTGGGAATAGAAAATGGCACAATTTATGCTCAAGGGGGAGTGTTGGAAATGCAACCAACTCATGGGTCAATGACTCAGTCAACTCTGGTAGTCTCTGTCAACACTTACCGCCATACCACGTCATCTTCATCAACAACTCATGGTAACGTAGTGACCACTGCACTACTGCGACCTCTTAACTCTCTCCTTGCGGTTGCACAGTGTTACCGCAATACCGCGGCCTCTTCATTTTTCGATCGTGGTAGTGCGGTGACTATCGCCATACCGAGTGCCTTCCTTCCTCTCACCATGGTAATGCGGTCAACCACCAACTCATTTCACTCACCGTCAATTCGTATAGTTACCGCTCTATCGCGGTCTATTCTCTTGCCTCCTACGGTAGCACGGTGCCCAACATATTGCAATCTATTGACCATCAGTGGACGGTTACCGTGGCCACTGCAGTGTATTTCTTAACTGTGGCGGTAGCATGGTAAGTTCCTTCCTTGTAGTGCATGTTGTTACTGCAGCCACCACAGTCTCCTCGTAAACCACAGCGGTAGCGCGGTAGTCAACCTTGTTTGAATTTTTGAATTTTTCATGCGTTTGTTAATGGGCTCCTCATTGGCATAAAAGGAAATTTTTTGATTGGACCATCTTCATGTCAAGGACAATATTTAAACCAATTATACCTTGTTTAGGACTATTAACTATTGGCATGTTTATGACATTAAAGTTTGTATTAATTCTTGTCTGAGTCAAAAAACTTTATATACTGGAATATATTTTGTAATCTAGAGGGAGAAGAAAAATATATTATTTTTCTTTGAAATAGAAAAGGTGGTTAATGGTTGTTCTATGTTAATTTTTGTGTGTTTGAATTTGTATCTCTTCTATTTCCTTCATTAGCTAGTTTTTTTTCTCCTTGAATTTCTTTCACGTCACCAAATTGCAGCACTCGAAACCTCTTCATCACAGAGAAAATCTTCTTACGATCCTCTGTAGCATCTCCCACAACTTATACATTTTTAGTTGTTAAATCCACAAATGCTCATTTCCTTAGTGCCTTCTCTAGTAAAATCCTTTGTCCAACAAATATACGATCCCGAGAAGCGCCTTGCATATTAGGGTTTTGTATAATAGGCATAGAAATATGAGATTTTAATAATACAATAGAAAAAAAAAAATTTATAGCTACCTCCATCCCAGAACAAAAACAATCACAATTCTTTCCTAACACCTTCAGGAGAACTCTATCATTATCCAATTGAATACCCAATTTTATTGCTTCATAAATCTCTTGAAAACCTTGACATTTTTTAAGCAATTTATGTGAAAACAAACATCCTATCAAACCTTTTCCTCTGAAAACATTATAACCCTCAATTTCTATAAGAAATGCTTCACCCTGAAGAAATTGAAACTTGACACACCTCTGGGCTATATCCTCCAATCCCTTAAAAGATTAAATAATATCCAACAAATTAGAGAAGAAAATAGACAACACCTGCGATGGGAGCAATACTCGCCACACAGCAAGATTAACCACCTCCATACCAATTAAAATATAGCATGATATTTGATGTATGCCCCTATTATTCCTTTTTTTGTAATCAAGATCTTTTTAAAAATCTAACTAAAACTCTAGTTAAGAATGCATACTACAAGTGTATTTTTCTATTTTTTTATTGAACTAAAATAATTGAAAATGATTTTTTTATACTTTTGGAGAATGAAGCATAGAACAATCCTATATATATTTTTAAAATTTTGAGAAGTGGATCAAAATTTATAAAGAAAAAATACATATTTATCTAAGTAATATAGATAAATTAGAAAAATAAAATATGTTAATGTAATACAAATAAAATAATAATTATATAGTTAGAAAGCTAAGAATATGTGTGAGGCATTGGTGGTAATTTTGTAAAATATTGTTATAAATTTAGTAAATATGATGAAATTGAAGCTAAAAAAATCTATTTTAGATTTTAAAATATATCAAATGGGAGAAAATAAGGAGCCCAGACCTTTAAGCTCATTATCCAAACCTATTCTAAAGAAAAAATGGTGGATTTTTTTTAGTAAAAAATATAAGTGTGTTATATAATGTAAACATGTGACATAGCATGCTCTATTTGCAAAATTCAATCACATTCATTATTATTTTTTATGTTCTAAAAATACAATCATTTTTTATAAAACATGAAATATGGTTGTAATATTTCTACTTTCAATAATGTGATCAAACCAAAATAACTAATTTGGCCACTTTTTTTGAATCTCTCTTGTGCAAATTTTTCCTTGATGACAATATATGGTACTCTGGTATCTTGGTGGTTACTCACTCAGTTGATCTACTCTCTTGATTGGCATATTTACTTCACTATTGTTACTTTATATGGTGATATTCATAACTTAACTCCATGTGCAGATCTTAGTTGAGGCATTATGGTTACAGGTTCTATGTTCCATTGTTCAGGTGACATCTTTCTGATTTGATAATTTGTGCTTTTGTGTTTCACTTGATTACATGTGTTTGGCATGTTCAGTTTTACTATAGGTTGATTAATTAAGGGCTTGATCACTATTGTGTTTATGGCTTTGTGAAATTTACATGAATTCAGTCTTTATCTCTTCACAAGGTTTTGGATACTACTTGTCACATTATATAGCATTAAATATAACAAGGTGGCAATCGACATTGATATTTTTGGATATATGCTGGCATTAAAAATGTTTGGCACACTATAGGAATGCATATAATATTGCATTCGGGTTTATGATAGAAAATGCACAAGGCTTAATAGCTGACATCAGGTATAAAAATTATCTTTGGTAAGACCACAGACTTCAAAGGTCTTACTGCACTACCACTGGCAGTTAAGCCAATGATTGTGGTAGTACAATGAAAACCATTAGCGGAAAGAAAAACAACTACCGCTACACCACGAGCAGACAGAAAGGTAACTGTGGTAGTGCAGTGGAAGTGGATAGCGGCAAGCAAGATGGTTGTCGCTATACCACGGACTATCATAAGAGTAACCGTGGCAGCACGATGGAAACAGTTAGTGGTATGCAAGGAGCTATTGCTATACCGTGGGTAGTTCGAAGGGAGACTACAGTTGAGGGGTAAAGGAAGTGGTAATAGTCAGTGCTAGTCACCACTATACTGCAGGTTGTTTGAAGAGAGACCACGGTTATGCGGTAAGAAAGAGGATTTCAAAGATTATTATGAGTTTTTTTGATTGATTAATGACTCTCCTCTCGAACTCCAAATGACTATCATTCTTTGCAAAGGATTATGATGTGTTTGTTTTGGAAGTTTACGTCAAAAAATTATTTCTGTTACTCGAAGGGTTTGGAACCGTACTCTGGCCGCCATCATGATAGTTTTCTTTCAGTTGTTTCATTGAGAAATCTGCAGGGTTACTAAACTTTTATATCATATATGGAAGATAGGAAGACCATGACAATGGTCATTTCACCTGTCGGTCTCTTTCCATCGGATGGAAGCTCGAATGGGGAAAGAGCTCAAGTTGCTCTGTCTCCTCGCAGACCTAGTAAATCTCTCATGGGAAATGCATTTTTGGTCTTCACGGGTACTCATTTATTTATCCTTGCAGAATCGTTACCCTTACAATCAAGGTTATTAAGGGATAATTGTTTTCTTCAGCATGGAAGTTGAAAATTTGGTTTATTATAATCTTATGATATTTTTTTTTAGCACTGCTTGTGCAAGCTTCTTAAGAGAACAAGTTTCAGTCTACCTATTATATTTGCACAATGCTTGAGTGCTCTAGTCAGGAGACCTTATTCAGAATGATCCTTCCTTCATGATCACGGTAACATCTATCACTATTGCTTGATTTTAGCATGGTAATCTAACAATTATCTTTGAGTAATTCTTTGAAAGTAAAAATTGAGCAACTATTGTAACCCTTCATGGGATGTAATGATGTAAAATATAAAAAGAGTAAAATGAAGAGATTACGGCTTGATCATCTTTGATAAACCTAAAAATTAAAAAGGACAGTTATATTTAGTGTGGAAATGGGGTAATTATCTTATATACTAAAAAATTGGAAAAAACAGTGGGTTAATTGGTTTTGTAATTGTATCATGAAAGGTTGAAAAGGGTGTGTGAGAAAAAGAGAGAAACAATACAACACTGTAATACAGTTTGATGAGAAGTTGTAGTGAGATTGTAACAAGATTTTCCTCAATCTTTATTAAGGCTTGATAATGGGTGGAACTCTAAAGTATCACTATTTACATTTGAGAATTCTACACATTGTCTGTCAAGAGGCACTTGACAGAAATTAGAGAAATAGAGAGATCCTCTATATTATTGTATGTTCTATTGAAAAAAAGAAAAGGGGTTCGTGCTCCTTCAGATTGGTGTCTCTAAATAGAAGAGATCCTCTATATTATTGTATGTTCTATTGAAAAAAATAAAAGGGGTTTGTGCTCCTTCAAATTGGTGTCTCTAGATAGAGGGGTTGGTGCTCCTTGAGTCAGTGCTCATAAATCAGCCAATGAGGCATTGTCAAAATAATTATTGAAATGAAAGCGTGAAAAAGGCAACAAGTTTAGGAGTGGTTTTTCTACCCTAGGAAGGTTTTCCACTCGGCATATCTTGTGTCTATTTGAGTTTATGTGATTCATTTGGTTCAGTGCTTTATTTCTTTAAAATTCTATGTTTCACTATTTTCATTCCAGTTTATGTGATTGCATTCAATACATGAATGATTCTATCATTGATAAATGAGAACATATATCTAGTTTATTTTAGTTTCAGTTAAATTTGGTAAAGAAGTTAATAAAATTGATTCACCCCCCCCCCTCTCAATGTCTTTTCACTCCAACACTTTTATCATCAAATTCACTATAAAATGCCAAGATATGTTAAAAAAATCAACTTACAGAGAAAAGGATGGTAAAAGGTATCAAGAATCATTTGAGCTCATGATAAAGACATAAAAAATAAAACATGCAAAGGGGTGGTAGAAACATTTAGAAATGGTCACCTAGTGATTTCTTGTCATAGGATGCTAGTTTGACACACTCATGTCTAGGAAACTTATATTCATAAAATCCTAAAACACCTTAAGATATAAAGGAAACAAAAATGTTAGGAAATTTCTAGGTTGGTCAAACCATTTCTCAAATAATCCCATGTGAGAAAATAATGCATAAAATATTATAAAGTAACATAATTTTTAAGTATAAAAAATGATACCAAAATATTACACAAGATATACCATGGGAAAAGAAATACAAGGGAAAATCCAACCACCAAAATCATCCACAGTCAATGTACCATATTATTCAACAATGAAACATTATAGTACACTTATAGAGTTTCCACCGATAATTTTGAAACATCAATCTCATCTAATGCATCCTCTATGTTTCCAAGAAAGTAACCACATATTCCATGCCATAATTCACATAAGAACTCAACAAGAGATATCAATACAAATGGTAACTAAGATGAACAACCACCAATTCAATTATTCAACCTCAACCATTAAAAATGTGCTTACTTTATAGGTTCAACCTCACACAAAACAACCAAGTTCTAAGATTCAGTCATGTGCCTCAAAACAATGAGTATACAATACCATTGACCCAAAAATTTACTTTTTGGTACTATGTTTTCCTAATATTATATATTTTCAATGTGCAATCAACATGTAAAATATATAACCAAAATTAAATAAAACTTAAAAAATAGACTCACATTAATATTTATTTACATAGTTAAAATACGTGTTTTCTTGTGCATTATGTACAACACTCTTTTCCTAACATTATGCCACTTGTTGTATGCATTGCATAGGAGAATCAATAAGATACCTCATCATATGCAATCCATGAAACTACAAGAATCTCTAGCATGATCTAATTCTCCATTAAGATATCTATAATAACTATTGGCATATGGATTTTAGTGTTGTCATTGATGGCAACCTAATTCATTTATCTAGCCCATAGTTTAGTATTGGTCCATACTGGCAAACAGAGTAAAGAGTTAGCTAGTACTGGAAGTAAGAGTGAAGAACAGGTTATCTGGTTAGAGTTAAATATGTTGATCTGTATACTTCACTGGATTATCATTTTTGGTTGTGGGTCTCAAAGAAAGGTATTTTGATGTTCGTAGTTACCTTATCCAAGAATTATCTGGGTGTGCATTCATTGGTGTATGATCTAGGAGATTCAGTGTATTGATATTTTGGTTATCAGTGCTAGAAGGTCGACTTGGTAGATATAGTCATTGTAGATGTTTAAGGAGTAATTTATTAAATGTTTTTGTGCTCAAACATGTTTACTTAGGTCCTTATTATGCTATGGCCGACTATGGGTGGTGCACATTAATAATTAGTTGTGGATTTAGCCGACCATTGAAAAGTATTCTATGTTTTGTTAAAGATGACATATGGATGATCAAATATTTGGTTGTTGATATATGTATAAGAGATCGGTTGTATATTTTAGATAGAGAAACTACATCAGATGCAAATTATATTAGTGTGTGGTGCAAAATTCAGAAGGATAGTGATGTGAATTTACTTATGTATGGATTTGTGATGTGAATAACAGAGAAGAGCAGAGCAAAGTGTAGAATCAGATAGGTCCAGAATCTAATCTATGAGTTGAACCAAAATTGTAACCAGGCATGAGTAGGTTCTATCACTTCAGCTAAATCCTTTAGATGGTCTTAATCTGAATATTTTTTAAGGAAATAAGTCTTCCTATCTTGAGCAGTGAGCTCTAGGTAGTTAGCCTGAATGCAAGTTCATTCTCATTTTGTAAAACTTATATTTGAGTACTCAAATTGTGGATTGACCTCCACCGTGGTTTTTCACCCAATAGGGTTTCCACGTGAAAATACTTGTGTTGTGGATGATTACTTTGTGTGTTTTCATCTTTCCTTTGGTCTAATGTTCAAAAGGTTTAAATATCAGATTAGTAAAGTTCATATTTACATAACACTGATTCACCCCCCCCTCTAAGTGTTCCATTGAGTCCAACAATTGGTATCAAATCCTAGTTCCTCAGATGAAGTTTGAGAACTTGAGGTGGATCTTGGAATGTAATATACTCTGATAGTTTTCAACAACAACTTTTGGTGGCACTTGATGACCTTGATCAGTCTAAAGCAGAAGTCCTGGAATTGAAAGAAAATATTAGGGATGCTGAGAAGTTCATTCATTCATTAAAGGATCAGATTGTAAAATCTAGGGAAAAAAGGAAGGATCTCTATGATCAGATTAAGCAAAAAGAGAGTGAAAACATGGATGATGCTCACCAGAATCAAACCTTGAAGGAAATAACTCAAGAATGTAAAAATATTGCCAAAGACAATGCTACCCTAAAGCATGAAATGGAATCTATGGTGATGAAGCTGACTAAGAAAATTGAAGAAAGGAAAAAGAATGAGGAGAATATTGCTCAGTCCTTAAAAGAAAGATCTGATGAATGCAAAAGAATAAATGGAGAATTCATTTAGTTAGAAAATAAATTGCAGCAATCCATAAGTAATGAAGAAGAACTTGAAAAACAAATTATTATTCTCAGGGATGAACTTACTACTACAAATGAAAACAAAAATAAGTTTAAGATCAGTTTGGTTAAGCTTGATGAGCTGAATCATGGACAAAAGAATGCTAAAGACAAGCGAGGTCTTGGATATGAGAAAGGAGAAATTTCTGGATCTAGACAAAGAAATTTCAGGCAAGGCAATCAGATGAACAAAGGTGGAAGGTATCTAGTAAGACAACCTAATGCTCAAAATTTTAATGGATACTATTTTTCTTGCAATAAATTTGGTCATATGGCTACTCAATGTAGAAGTAAAATGAAATCAAGTGATTCATCATTTCTTGGTCAGTGTTTCAATTGCAATAAGTTTTCTCATAAATCAATTATCGAATGTAGAAGTATGTCAAACAACTATATCAGTAGAAGGAATGCTAAATGTTACACCTATGGAAGATTTTGGAATATTGCTAATCAATGAAGATCAAGAATTAATCAATGAAATGATTGGTATGGACAAGGAAATATTGTGTTCTACAATTGCAACAGATACGATCACATTGCAAGATTCTACAGAAACAAAAATGTGGGTAGAAGAGGTCCAGTATACAAAGGTAGAAACTCATAAAAAGATGATAAAGAAAAAGGAAAATTAACTACGAATGAAATAAGAGATCGGATGAAGAAGAGATGGGTAAGGAAGAATGATTTTGATACTGGTAATGGTTCTGCATCGGAACCTACTTCTGATAATTCCTTCGGGAACTGATCCTAGACCATTGGCCTAGGGGGAGTTTTTCAAGAAAATCCTTTTTCCCCTGTTCGTAAGCTAGTATCGGAATGTGAAAGATTTTCAAAAGTTGTATCAATAATCTATAGATGCTTTGGAAAATACTCACAAGGAAATTCAAGCAATTGAAGATGCACAAAATAATTTTTCCTCTCACTGTCTGAGAAAATAGGGTATCCCAAACACCTAGGGTGAAGGAATTTATTACAAGTGTGCGAGCTATAAAAGGAAAGTCGAAACCTCATTTTCCACTTTATCGAAGGAGCAAAGAAGGAGAGCACTCTGCAACATAATTTCAAAGGTGTGAAGTCATTTCAGCTACAAAACCCTTATTCATCAGGTACTTCAGAAATCTTTCATTCAATTTGGTGTGCACTTGATAGAAAAGAAACATGAGTACACAAGGAAATATGGAAAAAATCAAAGGAATAGTCAATCTAGATGAATATAACAATGATAATATTGGATTTGTAAGTAATTTGTTGTCGCCCGATGAATTGAAGTAGCTGAAAGAAGCTAAACACAAAAAAATGGACATTTGGAATGAGTTTCCCTATTTCGAGAATGCAAAAATCATTAAGTTCATTTTGAATAGATTGAATGGTAATACTCTAATTATGGACAAGCCCTACCTCATTTTGAAAGAAGTAATAGAAAATTTAACTGGATTATGCAAAATTGGGGATATACCGAGAAAGAAGTCTATCCAAAATAAAGAAGTCAAAACCCTAACTGGAGTTATTGGAGATCAAAGGGAATTGATAATTTTGACAATCAGATATTCAATAACAAGTTACATTGCGCACAAAGTATCCTATAAAATATTTTTCAGAAACAAAGAAGGAGCAACCTCGGCTGGTGCAGTTTACATTTCACACAAGATGATAATGGAAGATTGGGATTTTGACCTGTGTGGACTGCTAAAGGATCAACTAATGGAGAACATGCTATTAAAAAATGAGACAGATTACCCTTTCAATTTTTTTACTATGGTTGTATGTCTAGTAATGTACTTTCTAAATTTCTTATCGATGAACAACAATGTTATGTGGAAAGAAAATGAACTAGTGTGCAAAAAAATCTACACACACTCTAAGAGTTTGGAAAACTATGATCAAGAAATTAGAAATTTCTTTAAGAGTTTGCTAGGGAAGTTTGGCTCAGTTGGTATTTCTCTTCCAGTAAGGGCACTTGAAGTTGGTTCCTCTTCCGGTGAGATGGGGGCGGGTGCATGGAAATGGGTAGCAATTCTATGGAAACCCCCTAAAAAATTATTTGAAAAATCATAACGCGAGCGCGTTATAATGTGCTCGCGTTATGGCTCATTATACCGAGCCTGAGGCTCAAAAACTACAAACCAATAATGCGAGTGTGTTATGACGTGCTCGCGTTATTAATTGTTAAAAGAAAAAAAAAATGCAAATCTCTCATTAGGATTTTGACTGGTTTTTTTTGCAATCGTGGCCAAAACCACCACAATTTCATGCTCGCATTCTAGGAGGATAATTTCAACAAATTTCTTCACCAAAAATCCCTATTTCTTCGCAACAATGGTGCCACGATGAGGAGGAGCTGTGAGAGGTAAGGATTCTATGGTTTTTGTTTTGAATTAGTTAGTTTTAGGTTGAATTTGATATCTATTTGTTTGAATTTTTAGGAAATGCAAATCAACCTACAAACCCTCAAAATCCTCAATGGGAAGACCAACCAAATCCTCAAGATCAAAATCAATGACAACATCAACCTCCTTCACCAATCACTCAACCCCCTCCTGGCACTCAACAAAATTTAATGAGTGAAATTGAGAACAACAAAAAATAAATTGAGGATCTGGTTAGTAGGTTGTGATCCAAATGTTTCAACAACCAAAATAATGACCCTAGCAAATTCATTAAAAGATATGTTAAAAAATGTATATTCAATTAGCAAACAAATAACTGGATGGAAAGATAGGAGGTGAGCAACTAGGGATTATTATGCAAATAAACTATCATACAAGGATGTGAAGGATTTAAAAATTACAAAAGGTGATTTTTGATCAATATTCACTGACCCATGCACAAATCAAAATCTTACCCTCAATGCGAAGAGGTTTCCTATCAATTGGTGCCACCACCAACATATTAGGGACCGGTTTTATGATAGGTGGTACATGGTCTTCGATTACCCACCGTGCAACAATTGCGAGGTTCTACAATATTTCCTTAGGAAAGTATAAAATGAGTTCATATTGAACAAAATCCCAAATTATTTTGATATGAGGGATTTCTAGGGGAGAGGTGGGGGGTCAGCTCAGAATAGACCTAGTGCACAACCGGATCCTACGTGGAAAATTAGACGAGCTCTCACTAGGCCACCTTGTGAGCATGTTTTTATGCCTTTCATCATGAAGGAAAGTGCTTATGTAGAGACATTCAAGGAAATCAACACTTTGACCCAGAGTGTCATCCATCATACTAGCCCTATTCTATAGTGCCATCCAGGTCAGTCTTTGAGTGGTGGCCTTTGAACACTTGTGTGTCAATCTTGCAGGGCTACTTGTTCATATGACCCCATTGACACTCAAGATACTAGTACGCAGGATCCATCTGTAGCTATGGAGATGGAGAGGGTAGTTGGCATTTTGCATGAGGCATATGGAATTGATAGTTAGGTAAAAGTTAGTGCATGTGTTCATTGAATTTAATTTATTAAATTTTGATTTTAAAATGCAAGATTAACTAAAAAGGTTTTATGATTTTTATAAAATTGCAAGGTCACAGTGTTGAGACTAGATACACTGGCCCCCCACAAACCTATTTCTGCAATACACCTATAGCTAGGGTATGTAACTAGTAAAAAATTATATATTTATTGCATGTTAATAGAATTGTTTTACGATTGGTAATTTAATATGCGATTTTCGATGTTGAACAGACTAATATTGGTTTTTTTTATGGAACACTTCCCAGTGGTAGTGGATTTACTCAAACCTTCACATAGGTAATAGAATAAAGAGCTTAACTAATGAATCAAGTACTTAATAGGTTTGTGTAGTTTATATGCACATCATTGATTACGTTGAATATTTTGTTGTTTTATTTTTAGTTGTTGCAAGACGATACACCTCTGAATGTGACGAGGGCAATGAATATTGGTGTGAAATATTCTATACAATCCTTGATGGCTTTGATAGAAGAGGTATGAGGTAAATTAGTAAATTTCAATTTACATTTGTTGTTATAGATGTTAGTTAGTGAAAAATCAAACCATTATTGATTCACGTAGTTTAATTTCCATTTGTATGGTTTATATAGGGCTTGAGCATGCCTAAGCATGGGCATGAGAATATTTCCCTCATGGAGAGAGATCGTGAGATAGCTGTAAGTGATTATTTTGTCAAATATATCATTTTTTATAATGTAATTTCTATATATTCATGTCTTTACCTCTTATTGTAACAGTTAAAACTTCACCATAAACTAAACCCTAGGAAGAGTAGCAGGAGCACTCCACGAGCGCAGAAAAAATGAGTGACAGACCTATCGCCATCTGAGTGAAAAGGAAAGGGAAAGATTTTATTTCCAGGGCATGGAGAGCAATGACTTTTGATTCTAGAGTACTTTGTTGTATGCCTACATGGCAGTTTTGTACATATTTTTTATTGGACATATTTGACATTGTATGCCTATATGGCACTCTCGTAAGCCTATATGGCTATTTTGTACATATATTTCATACTTATATTGACATATATTGATGTATGCCTACATGGATATTTGGTTAATACAAATTTCTTTTATCGATGTCCATCCATATTTGCATTCTAAATTGATGGTTCACTAGTTATGAGTTACGTGTATTCAAGGTAATTTCTATGTTAATACAAATATTTGTTATCGATGCTTATACTTATGTGATTAATGTATTTTTGTGTATGGGATCATAGTAATTTCTATTTGATGATGCTATTGTGTATTTAAGGTTTATTTATTAAAGGGTGCATGAAACAAGTTTTAAATCCTTAAAAATATTTGAATTTCTTAGGTTTTTCTATTTGTCGAGTTTGGGCTGCGATCTTGAGTCCAAGTCAAAAATTGGTTTTTCAAGTTTGAGGTGAGTCCAAGTCTTGTAACACTAGTGTGAACACATCAAGGAATAATTTATATGTCGATGAAGAGAGAACCCATCCTTGTTTCCAAACAAACCATGGTATATATATGGGTGGTTGAGATAAAACATCACTCTTCTGGATAGTTCGAACCATAATCTTTCATGGCTGCAAACACACCTTCATTATGTGTGTTCTTGATAATACTGAAGAAATGGTGGAACATGTTGTAGATCAAATATTGCAACCCTAAGTCCACAAAAAGGTTACTTGTCCGGATTTCTGCAAACTTCTTTAAGATGTTCATCCTTCTTGAGTAATGCCAACCACTATCATCGGTTGCCATGCTTCTAATGGAAAGTCAATTTGTTGCAATACCCAAAGGCTAGCAGGTTCATTCACTCTAATACCACTGTAATGACTTCAGCTCTGGATCAATAGATTTTTTATTTATTTCTTATTGGATTGACAAAGGTTGTCATCCAATATTATTAAGACAAATAATGGAGTCCCCAAATTATAAATGAAATAAATTCTGAATATGAAATCTAATTCAAATATTAATTTGATAATGGAAATTTGATAAATAAATATAATATTTATTTCTAATTAATCAATTAAAATCATGTGCTAGCTTTGAATATAAATCTGCCTATCATTGATATATAGGCCTTGAGAATTGGGATGCCTTTCTTGATCAATAATTTGTACTCATGCATCTAACTTTGAGTCCTTTCTCGATTATATGCTTGAAACGTATACTCCCATATTATAAAATTTTCTCATATAGACCAATCCTACACTAGGTAATTCAATAATAAAAATAATTCCGCAAATCGATTACCCTAATCTTCCCTTCTTATTCTCTTTTATACTCGAAAACTACACAATTGAATCCTGATAGCAATATCACAATTTGACACATTGTAGAAAATACCTCCTACTTATCAATTGATGAGCTAAAGGGGATCTATAATGAATGTTTCATAAGGCACAACACTTGCTGAAGGTTTTGAAAATGGGGTTGCAAGCTAAGTGGGCTTAACCTTGGGGAAAAACTTCATGGTTAAGCGCTTGAGCTAGAGTAGTACTTGGATGGGTGACCTCCTGGAAGGCCTAGTGCCTCACCTCTGTGAGCATCAACTACATGCAATGAGTGCTAAGTGGGCCATTCATTATCATGAGAGATGGGTTCTTGTGAACTTAGCCCCCTTTCAATCCATCTCAGCCTTGGGACTATACATGAAGTTGGAGGTCGTACCAAGTACAAGATCAACAAGTTTGTATAAAAAATCTTAAAAACAAAGAACAGTGTGAATAATTCTTATCTTATCTTTTCCAAAATTTCATCAACAACCTCCAATCAAACCTCTCAAGGATTTAAATAGTTTTTTACACCCTTGTCTAACTGATCCACACCCTCAACTAACTAAAAACCAACTTTCAAAACAAGTAACCGTTGCATTTCAAATTTGTTTCTATAAGCAACTTACAAATTTTCAACTTTAGACTCCTCCAACCTAAGGGATCGAGCCGGTGGAAGATAGCTCAGACCAATTCCACATGTTTTGATGTGAAAGAGGACCATGCCTAGTGTAAACATACCTATTTGGATGTGTTGGAAAAGTCTGCTTTGTCACACAAGTTGCAGAATGAAAGTTGTACCACTTTGCAACTTTGCACTGCTTGCATGTGATGCTTTTTCCATCAAGTGAAAATCTGCCACCACAGGAAACCCACTCTGAGATAGCAAAAACCAAGAGTGGTTTTTGTATAGAGGCTCAAATCGATCCTATAGGAGTAGACGAGAAGTTTCTAAGAATCACGGTATCTAAGTAATAGCATGCTAAAGTTTGCAACCATTTTGTAGTTTGGACCCTTAAGGGATCGATCCAGTGGAATGTAGCTCAGAGCGATTCCACGTGTTTTGGTGTGAAACAAGACCATGCCTAGATACAAAAATACCTATTTAGATGGGTTGGAGTAGTTAGTTTTCTCATACGAGTTGTAGAGAGAAAGTTGCACCACTTTGCAACTTTGCATAGCTTGAATTTGACACTTTTTCCATCAAGTGAAAATCTGCTGCCATGAGAAAGCCACTCCAAGATAGCCAAAACTAAGAGAGGTTTTTCTAGAGGGGCCCAACATCTTCCTGCTGGATCACACGATAAGTTTCTAAGTGTAACGAAATCCAAGTAATAGCATGCTGAATTTTGCAACTATTTCACACTTTGGACCCTTCAGGGATCGATCCGGTGGAACATAGCTCAGAGCGATTCCACATGTTTTAGTGCAAAAGAGGACCATGCCTAGTGTAAAAATACCTATTCGGATGTTTTGGAATAGTCCACTTGGTCACACAAGTTGCAGAATGAAAGTTGCACCACTTTGCAACTTTGTACTGCTTGCATTTGATGCTTTTTGTATCAAGTGAAAATCCACTACCACGGGAAAATCACTCCAAGATAGCCAAAAACGAGAGAGGTTTTTGTAGAGGGAATCAACGCAATCTTGTAGGATCAGATGAGAAGTTTCTAAGCATCACGTTATCCAAGTAATAGCATGCTAAATTTTGCATCCATTTTGCACTTTGGACCCTTAAGAGATTAATCTAGTGGAACGGAGCTCAGAGCGATGCCACATGTTTTGGCATGAAAAAATACCATTCCTAGCATAAGAATACCTATTCAGATGCATTGGAGCAATTAGTTTGGTCATATGAGTTGCAAAGAGAAAGTTGCACCACTTTGCAACTTTGCACAACTTGAATTTGACACTTTTTCCATCAAGTGAAAATCCTTCGCCACGAGAAAACCACTTTCAGATAGCAAAAACCAAGAGAGTTTTTTATAGAGGGTTCCAACATGATCCTGTAGGGTTAGAGAATAATTTTCTAAGTGTAACGGTATCCAAGTAATAGCATGCTGAAGTTTGCATCCATTTTGCACTTTGGACCCTTAAGGGATCGATCCAGTGGAACATAGCTCAGAGTGATTCCACATGTTTCGGTGCAAAAGAGGACCATTCCTAGCATAAATATACCTATTTGGATGTGTTGGAATAGTCCACTTGGTCACACAAGTTGCAGAATGAAAGTTGCACCACTTTGCAACTTTGCACTGCTTGCATTTGATGTTTTTTCCATCAAGTGAAAATCCGCCACCATGGGAAAATCACTCTGACATAGCCAAAACCAAGAGAGGTTTTTGTAGAGGGGATCAACGTGATCCTATATGATCAGATGAGAAATTTATAAGCATCACGGTATCTAATTAATATCATGCTAAAGTTTTCAGCCATTTTGCACTTTAGACCCTTAAGGGATCGATCCAGTGGACCATAGCTCAGAGCGATTCCACGTGTTTCGGTGCAAAAGAGGACCATGCCTAGCATAAAAATACCTATTGGTATGTTTTGGATTATTTATTTTGATCACACGAGTTGCAGAGCGAAAGTTGCACCACTTTGCAACTTTGCATAGCTCGAATTTGACACTTTTTCTATCAACTGAAAATCCACTGCCACGAGAAAACCACTCTGAGATAGCCAAAACCGAGAGAGGTTTTTCTAGAGGGTTCCAACATGATCCTATAGGATTAGATGAGAATTTTCTAATTCTCATGGTATCCAAGTAATAGCATGCTGAATTTTGCAGCTATTTTGCACTTTGGACCCTTAAGGGATCAATCCGGTGGAACATAGCTCAGAGCAATTCTATGTGTTTCTGTGCAAAAGAGGACCATACCTAGCATAAAAATACCTATTTGGACATGTTGAAATAGTCTGCTTGGTCACACGAGTTACAAAAAAAAAGTTACAAATTGTTTACATGACCTTTTCCACATTGTTTACATTTCAAAATTCAAAGTTTGCAAATTTTCCTATTCAAGGCATTTACAGAACAAGGTGCTACTACACCAAACATGAACTCAAAACTTACAATATTTGTGTATATCTCATTATTTAATTAAATCTCATTACAATGCCTCAGGCACTTCGTTCTCACAGATCTTTTACGATGTCACTCATACATTTGAGATTCTCTTTAAATGTCTACATCATAGGTGCTCATTGAGAGGTTAACTTCAAATGAGTAACTTGAGATTCCCTCGCTAAGCTTCATAGGATCTTTTATAATGGCTTGAAATCAAAATTGATATTTTCAAGATCATCAAAATAAGGATGTTGCATTGCTTTTTTGGCTGAGATTCTCTTTGATGGCTCTTAAATCAACATTTTCTGCAATGAAAGATCAATCATTTTTTAGTAGTTTACTTACAAATATGCAAAGTAAAATTAAAAAAGAAAGATTATCCAAAATGGAAATGAAACAAAAATAGATGGAAGGCACTTACAGATGTTGCATGCAGGCATCAAAATAAGGATTTTGCATTTCTTTTTTGGCTGAAATTCTTTTGGATGGCTCATATATCTGCATTTTTTGCAAGGGGACACCAGTCACTGTAAATGAAGATGATAAAATTGGAATCAAACAAATTAATGTGCATATAAGTATAAATTAATAAGAACCAATGTGCATATACTTGCAAATTAATCCAATGAACCATTCGAGTCTGCTCTACTCTTTATTGTGTCATGTATTGCCTCATGGTCAGACTCATGGACCTTCTATAGCGTCTTGTTCAAAGGTCTACCCCCATATTTGGTCAAATGAACATTGGATGCCACGACAAGGTTCGAGTAATGAATAATCTTATGATGCATGTCAAATTCCTAAAATAGCCAATATTTAACACTTGAATGTGGGTACCTTCTAAGCCATGTTCCAGTAACCACAACTGATCCTATAGGGTATTCAATGTTTTCTCCATCTATAACTGGGGCCTCCAATTTCTTTTTGACCTCAACACAATGACACAAGTAACTGTTTATTCCATCTTCATTGTCTTCATCTGTAATAACTGCATAAACATGCCCTACATTGATATATGAAGAAAATCTCTTGAAATTTGTCAACATTATGAATACCCTCTTAATCCCTAAACCCTAAACCCTGAACCCTTCAACCCTAATCCCTCTACCCATATACCCTCTTAATCATTGAACCCTCAACCCTCAACTCTTAAACCCTAATCCCTCAACCCCTATACCCTCTTAATCAACCCTCAACCCTCAACCCTTCAACCCTAATCCCTCTACCCCTATACCCTCTTAATCCTTGAACCCTCAACCCTCAAACCTTAAACCCTAATCCCTCAACCCCTATACCCTCTTAATACCTCAACCCTCAACCCTCAAACCTTCAACCCTAATCCCTCTACCCCTATACTCTCTTAATCCTTGAACCCTCAACCCTTATACCCTCTTAATCCCTCAACCCTCAACCCTCAACCCTTTAACCCTAATCCCTCTACCCCTATACCCTCTTAATCCTTGAACCCTCAAACCTCAACCCTTAAACTCTAATCCCTCAACACCTATACCCTCTTAATCCCTCAACCCTCAACCCCTATGTAGCCTCTTAACCCTCAACCCTCAACCCTCAACCCTCAACCCTTCAACCCTAATCCCTCTACCCCTATACCCTCTTAATCCTTGAACCCTCAACCCTCAACCCTTAAACCCTAATCCCTCAACCCCTATACCATCCTAATACCTCAACCCTCAACCCTTCAACCCTAATCCCTCTACCCCTACACCCTCCTAATCCTTGAAACCTCGACCCTTAAACCATAATCCCTCAACTCCTATACCCTAATAATCTCTCAACCCTCTACCCCTATACCCTCTTAATCCTTGAACCCTCAACCCTCAACCCTTAAACCCTAATCCCTCAACCCCTATACCCTCTTAATCCCTCAACCCTTAAACCCTAATCCCTCTACCCATATAAATCTCTTAATCCTTGAACCCTCAACCCTCAACCTTTAAACCCTAATCCCTCGAGCCCCTATACCTCTTAATCCCTCAACCTTTCAACCCTTATACCATCTTAATCCTCAACCCTTAAACCCCTGATCCCTCGAACCCCCTATACCCTCTTAATCCCTCAATCACAACCTCAACCCTTAAACCCTAATCCCTCTACCCCTATACCCCTCCTCTTGAATCCCTCAACCTCAACCCTAAACCCTACTCAACCCCAATTCTAATCTCTGAACCTGAACCCTTAAACCCTAATCCTTGAACCCCTATACCCTCTTAATCCCTGAAACCTCAACCCTCAACCCTTCAACCCTAATCCCTCTGCCCCTATACCCTCTTAATCCTTGAACCCTCAACCCTCAACACTTAAACCCTAATCCCATAACCCCTATACCCTCTACCCTATAACATATTAATCCCTCATCCCTAAACCCTAAATCCTTAAACCCTAACCCTCTACCCTCTACCCTCTACCCTCAACCCTCAACCCTAATTCCCCAACCCTTAAACCCACTAGTAAAATCTCTACCCTAATCCCTCAACCCTCTTGACCCTTAAACCCTCAACCCTTAAACCCTTAAACACTCAAACCTAAACCCTCAACCCTCAACCCTAATCCCTTAAACTGTAAACTGTTAAACCCTCTATAGTCTACCCTCTACCCTCAACCCAATACTCTCTACCCTAAAACCTAATCCCTCAACCCTTATATCGTGAAATCCAAGAAAACTGTCTACCCTAATCCCGAAACCATCAACCCTTAATCTCTCAAACCCTATAACTTCTACTCTATATCTAAGACCCTCAACCCTAATCCCTCGACCCTATACCTTAAACCCTCAATCTTCAACCCTTAACCCTTAAACCCTATACCCTTTACCCTATACATTAAACACTCAACACTCAACCCTCAATTCTCAACCCTCAACCCTTAATCCCTCAACCCTCAATCCTTAAACCCTAAACCCTCTACCCCTTACATTGGACCCTGAACCTAATCCTTCAACCATTTACCCTCAAACCTATACCCTAAACCCTCTACCCTCAACCAAGTAAACCCTTAACCCTAAACCCTTAAACCTTCTACCCTATACCCTCAACCAAATTCCCTCTACCATCGAACCTATTCCCTCAACCCTCAAACCTTAAACCCTAATACCCTAGAAACCATCAACCCTATAGGTCCTCCACCCAAATCCCTCAACCCTATACCCTCAACCCCTATCACTTTCTCTCTACCCATACATCTCACCTCTCCCTCCTTCCCTCCCTCCTACCCTCTCTAATTGTCTCTATCTACCATCTCCCTCTTTCTACGTACCTCTTGTTCAATCAATCCCTAGCACCCTCTCTCACTCCCTCTATCCATCTCTCTTTATGTCCCTCCCACTCCCTCCCACTCTCTCCCACTACCTCTCTCTCCCTCTCTCTCATGTCTCTCCCTCCCACCCCCTCTCTCTCTCTTAGGTCTCTCCCTCTGGAAACCTACCTAGGTAACTCTCTTTTTCTCTCTCCCCTCAATCTATGTATCACTCCAAACCTACCTAGATAAGTCCCTCTCACTCCACACCCCTCTTTCTCTACCTCTATCAGGTCACTCCCTCCCACACCCTCTCCCTCTCTTAGGTCTCTCACTCACACTCCCTCTCACTACCTATATGTCAAGTCTCTCCCTCTCACCCCCCTCACACTCTCAAGTTTCTCCCTTTGGCACCCTACCTACATAAATCTCTTTGTATCTCTCTCTCCCCCCCTCTCTCTCTTCCTCTCCCTCAATTATCTCTCTCCCACCCCCCTCTCTCTCTCCCTCTCCCTCTCCCTCAATTCCCTCTCTCCCTCTCCCTCAATTCTCTCTCTCCCACCCCCCCTCTCTTTCTCTCCCTCCCTCTATCCCTCCCACCCTACCTAGCTAAGTCACCCTCACTCCAACCTCTTCTCTCCCACTCCCTCTCTTACACTCTCACTTCCACCCCCTCTCCATCTCTCTAGACTCTCTCTCTCCCTCTCTAAATTCTCCCTCCATCTAAAGACATACGTAAATGCATACATACAAGCATAATACATATGTACATATAATCTTACATCCATACAAGCATACATACATACATGACATACATGTACATAAAAACATACAAATATGTCAGCATACATTCAGTATATTGTCTTTTAACATAAAGGAAGACATAACACGAGCGCGTTATATCTTGCTTTGGAAATTCCTGAGAAAGGCTTGGAGGGCATTCCCAATGACCAGAGACATGTTTTTAAAAAATCCACCATATTTCTCATAATTGAGTTTGTACTCACCGCTACGATTGCACGTGGTTCAATATCGAAAAAATTGAACAAATGGGTAATGTTGGGTTATCTCTTAGCTATTGAACGATGTAGTTTTTTTCACTTTCTGAAAATGTTAAGTCTTTCATCCATAATTTATTTTATTTGTATGTCTTTTTTTTTCCAAAAAGCAATGTTTGGTATTTTTTTTGTTATAAATTAACCGTTCATCAATTTTTCAAATAAATTACATTTTTAGAAACTAGACTCCATTCTACAAAATTAAAAAATTAAAAAATTAAAAAGAATCAATTAGTTTCCAAAATTTTTTGGGGTAGCACGGCCAAAATTCTATTTTTCAAAAAATTTCCACTTCGCAAATTAGTAAAAAATCAAATATTCATTAAAAAATTATCAGAAAAATCATACATCAACTACATACTGTAGCTAACTTCAGACCATTGTGATTTTAAAAATATGAAAAAAAATTTCACCGTACGAGGGTCGTACAAGAGTTGCTATGTTATGTTTTTCTAACAAAAACAACACCAATTTGTGTATGTCCCTCGTTTGAACCCCTTAATCTCAAACATTTTCAAAATAAATTAGTACTTTAGAAAGTAGACTCCTAGCACTTGAATCCTTCTTTTTGTTCCATTTCAAAATTTTGAGTCTAAGTATCCTCAATTTCACGTCCAAGGTCAGTATTTCCTGATTTCAGAAAAAAGCTGTCCACTTAATTCCCCTTTTTGGGAACCATCTTGGTGCACTTACCCGTGGAGAGAAAGAAGAAAAGAGAAAAATAAATTGTTGCATGTACTCCTCTGGCATGCAAGATTCCAAAATTTGATCTATGAGCTGAACTGGAAATGTAACCAGGCATGAGTAGATGCTATCACTTCAGTTCAATCCTTCAAATGGTCTTAATTTGAATATATTGTAAGGTAGTGAGCCTTCCTAACTTGAGCAGTGAACTCTAGGCAGTGAGCCTGAATGCAAGTGCATTCCCATTTTGTAAAACTTATATTTGAGTACTCAAATTGTGGATTGACCTCCACCGTGGTTTTTCCCCTAATAGGGTTTCCACGTAAAATTCCTTGTGTTGTGGATGATTACTTTGTGTGTTTGAATATTTCCTTTGGTCTAATGTTGAAATGGTTTAAATATAAAATTAATAAAGTTCAAATTTATAGAACACTGATTCACCCCCCCCCCCGCCCCCCTCTCAGTTTTCCCTTGAGTCCAACAGTAACATCATATGTGACCATAATATCAAGAAATAAATCCTCTCATCCTCCAATATTCTACCTATGAAATAAAAGCTACAAGCCAATATCAAGATGAAGCAATGTAAAGAGCAAAAGGATCAAATCCAAGTAATAAAAAAGGCTACATTCTACTATCCAATGAATAAAAACCATATGAATGGAAACCCAAATAAATGCTAATACATCTAATCATCCATACTTACAAAGGTATCCAAACGTCAATATAACTTAATCAAACAACATATATTAAAACCAAAAACCATAATCATAAGCTCCACATTTAAAATATGTTAATGAATAACATACATATATAGGAACTCCCACTAGGAATGAGTAATGTCAAATATCAAAATAGTTTACCAGGGATATGAAGTATACTACTAGTGTAGGGGTGTGCCCGTGCAATGCTTTTATGCCTCCAAGGGGGTCAAAAAGTGATATTTTGTTTTGTTTGATTTGGTTGATATGTAATAAGGTCTTCTAATACCATTTCATGTATGTTGGAGTCTATGTTAGGTCACTAGGTGAGTGGAAGTGTCTAGTTGCAAAAAAATGTCAATGTTGCAAATGTTATCAAATTGCACAATGTGGGCATATGAAGGGTCAATGTGCACAAAGTGGGAATTTGTATAGTTGTAAATTGAAAATTGGTTATGAACCATTGTGAAATCATAAATACATGTTGTAAACATAAATCCCAAGGTGGGGAAGTTTGGGAGGAGATTGGAATGAAAATTGGAATAAATTTGAGCAAATTTTCTATTTTGTTTTCTATAATAGTCTAGTTCTTTCACATGGTACAAATTTGTACATAATTTTAATGACCTTCACATGGTATGTTTGGAAAGATAATTGAGTTATCTTTCATTTTTATTTATTTTTAATTAAATTTCATTAATTTTGGGGAAAATAGCATAAATATTATTTACACCATTGGATTTTGATTAAAAATTTGAGGAAATGTCTGTAGTAAGGTCTTCTTCAGTCTCACTAGATTGATTTTCTTAATTCTTTGATTTTTAAAAGTTATAGGTGATTGTTCCTTTCATTTGCATGCATATTTTCCTAATTAGGCATAGTAAAAAAGGAGGACAGTCAATTTTTGAGTCTTTCCATACAAAATAACCCTATATAATTTTGAGATATGTTCAATAATGGCCAAACGGGTATCTAAAACAAGTTTTATTTCTTGGGGATCATTTGGTATTGAGAATTTATGTCAAAAAATGGATTTTTGAAAGGCTACAAGCAAGAACGAGGGTTTGTGAAGGAAAACCCACTTTTTGATGAGCAAAGACACTTATTTAAGGTTTTTTTGAGTTTTATTACCCCATTCTCTACATCAAATACTTAAAAATAAAACCAATGTGTGGCTCATAATCAAAACCATTTTCAAACATGAACCTTTAGGGAGTAGCTATAGAAAAAAAAGGGGAACATGTAAACCATACTGCATAGCATGTCCTACCAACACCTCAAAAGTGATAATATATTTTAAGTAAATTCTCCTTCACAACCTTAACTAAAAATCCATAACAACACATAACTATTAAATACCATAGATTAAAAACATATTTGTATCTCATATATCTAACATGGATGTAGGCCTCTCTAACCAAGGAAGATATTTAAGTTGATTCTATTACAATAACCAGGAATTTTCCTAATAACATCTAAAATCCTCATAAATTACATCACAAATCAAACTCGTATGCACAAGAAGATTAAAATTCTAAACACTCCTCAAATGATTCCCCTAGAACTATAAATAATAGTTCAAGATCCATATCCATGAGAATAAAATGCATAAAATATTATACATATAAATATAAGATGGGAAACACCTTTCACATGATTATCCACTAGGAAGACTAAGAGTAGTGAATGTGATTTATCCTTAAGGATACAACAATCTATAATTAGTCTCTCCAAGAAAAATATCCTCTATAGGTCCATTATCCAAGTCCATATTCAAATGAAAGGTTCCCTATTATTTTATTAAAACCTCCAAACTCTAACTATATCAGATTTTTTTTATAAAATTAAGAGAACTCTAACCCCACCCAAGTCTCTAAGTATCCATTATAACATATAATTGATAAATCTATGTTAAAATCAACATAAAATACCACACTCATGAATCTCCCAAGTACATGACTGATGACTTAATACCACAATAACTATCCAAATCACTATTGAAAAGCTCTAATTTGAGAATTAGGAACAAATTATGATATAATGATCCAACTATATCATACCAATACTCTAATTCACAATCAAGAGTCCACCATGGAAAAATACTAAACCATCCTCTCATCCAAGGGTCATCTATCAAAATTGACAGTTCATAAACAAACACCTCAACTACTCTTCAAGAGTCCCCGATGGCTAACCAAGATTCTAATATATTCAATCACATGAAGATAACCATCTACTATCAATAAATAAAAGTATATAAAATAAATCTCACTACAAAAAACAAAACATAGAGCTCCTCCATGACACCAATAACCAATATAGACAATCATCTATCACCAAGTGATAAATCTACATCACTACCAAATTCCTCATTGAATTGTGATACCAAGCTCTCTATGTAATAATTGTAACCATATCCTAAATGAATATCACCCATGGTCCACACACACTTAAATACAATTCCAATAAATCTAGAGAATAAAGTAGAACAAATATCACAAATCCAACAAGATAACCCACCACCAAAACATAATTTTTAAAACCTACCACTCAATAATGTAACCATTATATCAATTATATCATGATAAAGAATCCATTAAAGTCCTAATAACCAAATACTCAATCACTCTACTCATCCATCCTCTCATCACAATGCAACATACTAATGAATAAATGACCATAGACAATGCTAACTAACTAAATTACATGAAAACTAAAAATCCTGATGGATATAGATATTCAAGATACAAATCATCCCACTGCAACCAAATGGTTCGAAAAAAAATACTTTGCATAACTCATAGATCCCAAATCAATGCAACATACAAAATTTCACCATCACATTAGTAAACTACAAATTGAGATAAACATGAAGATAACTTGCAGATATTGAGATTAAAACACTAGATCACCTAAATATATAATTTTCCAAATAGATCTATAATTGATAGCTATATTAAATGAACTAGACAAGTATTTAGGAGATAAGAATAACATCCTAACACCAAAAAACACCACCACATGTAATCAAGAATTAATCAATGCCATAACTTGTCAATTACATACATGATCATCTCATGCTAAAGCTTAAGTATACATGAACATCCATGAAACCATAATCATCATCATCATCATCATCATCATCATCATCATCATTATTTTACATGAACTTACCTCTCACTAAGCCAAGACTCCAAGTCTCACATGCACATGAATCATGTCCTAAGACTAGAACATTTGTACCTATCTCCATCAAATTCCAAACTTTAAATTTACATGCAAAATTATATCTTAGAGCATCAAATATTATAATCTATTATATTTTCATATTTAGATATTCTCATCCATGTAAAAATCCACCCAATCCACTATGTAGCACTCTAGAAATTCTCTACATAGCCTATTCAAAATCAAAAATCTAATTCCATATGTAAAATTTATGACCCACTAACCTTTCTAGAGAAATGTTGGCTTCATGGAATCAAATTTATATATATATATATATATATAAACCAAGAATATACCAAGTGCTACCTAGTTCTTAAGAGACCTTTCCAATTATAAAAAGTCAAAAATTTGATGCCATGTGTGAAAGTTATGCCCTCTAGAAGAAGACTATTCTATTAGGCTAAAAGAGGAAGCCAAGAGGCCCTCTATATAGTGACATCATGCTAATTCCAGAATGGTATCACTAATAATATAGTGGTGGTAACATGGTATAGGATTAACACTAGTACATAAAGCAATGTAGGCACAAGCTATGGTGGCAGACTTTTTAAAAGTTTTTTATTTTATTTTAAAATTCAAATTACCCACAGAGGCTAGAAGAGTGGCCCCCCATTTGACTAGGGAAAAGGATTGATGAATACATCCTACCAACCTAGGACTATTGACTAGGGATGATAGTCCCATACCAACCCTATTAGTATTGTTGGTAGCTCTACTACTAAATACCAAGGGATATAAAGGTCTGCAAAACCCCCACACACTAATTTTCTTTCATAATTTTTTATTTTTTTAAACCAATGTGAATCTTTAAAATTTTATTAGCCTCTTGGATCCAATGGAAAGGTTCATTGTTTCTATGAGTTATTTCTATCCCCCCCCCCCCGAAAAGAAAATCCTCATGGTAAACACTGATAATTTTTGTTTCATATCATTTTTCAAATCCTAGATATACAAAAAAATCATAAATTTGTACATCCGAAAACCTCAAATCTACATTTCGCCACATACACAACATATCTCAAACCTTTAAATGTCTAAACTATGCATTATCATGGCTTCAAATTTGCACTGAATATGTTTTATCCCTAGTATTGTCATGTCTTCAAGTTTACATCAAATTTTCTCAAATAAGTGTTACAAAAATAGAGATCTCTCTCCGTCAACAATAACCATGGCTTTGATACCACCTATTAAGAAATTTCTACATTGATCAAATCATTTTCTTTAAAATAATATGAGATAAAATCATCCATACAAGCTTACAAATAACCATATAATGTAAATATCAAAGACATACCACAAGATTGCAAAAAATATACCCTATAAAAAACCTCAAGAGAGAAAGGTAGCCTCCAAAATTAGAAAAATATATTTTTAAATCCTAGATATACAAAAAATCACAAATTTGTAAATCCAAAAACCCCAAATCTACATTTCACAACATGGACAACATATCTCAAACCTTTAAATGTCTAAACTATTCATTATCATGGTTTCAACTTTGCATTGAATATATTTTTTCCCTAGTATTGTCATGTCTTTAATTTTACATCTAATTTTCTCAAATAAGTGTTAGAAAAATGGAGATCTCTCACATCCCTCAACAATATCCATGGCTTTGATACCACTTGTTAGTTTTTTTTACATTGATCAATCATTTTCTTTAAAACCTCATGAGAGAAAATAATCCATACAAGCTTACAAAGTAACCATAATATAAATATAAAAGACATACAACAAGATTGCAAAAATATACCATAGAAAAACCCTCAAAAGAGAAAGCTAGCCTCCAAAATTATTCATACTCAATGTGTTATTTAGCAATAAAATATTAACATAATTAAATATAGTCTGGACATGAATACTTTTGAAATATCAAGCTCCTCTACCCTCCATGTGTCTAAGAATGTAACTAGACATCTCATGCCATGTTTCATATTTAAGCACTCAACAAGAGAGTTGAATACAAATACAACAAAATCAAACAACCAACATGCTAATCAGCCAATCTCAACCACTAAAATTGTCCTTTCTTTTAAAGATTCAATCTCACACAAAACAATCAAGTGCTAAGGTTAAATAATGTTCCTCAAACCCATGAGTACAAAAAACCATTTGACCAAAATTTTACTTTTTAGTACTAAATTTATCAATATTAAATACCTTTCGAATGTACACCCACAAATAAAATGTCTAACTAAAGTTACATACTTGTATTTACAAGTCAACCCAAATAAATATTCATTTTACATAATTAAAGTAGGTATTTCTTGTGCAAGGTGTACACCACCATTTTTTATATAAAATGCTTTAAAAATTTGTATGAGAATAAACACAAGAGATAGAGAACAAGCACAAATTGGCATTATAGATGGGAAAATGATAGGACAAGGCTAAAATGAGGCTAAAAATATGTGAAAGTGATGGATACCAAAGTGAGCACAAAATGTAGAGTAAAATTGAAAAGGTATGCAATTTTTTATGTTGTAGTTTCCCATATACTAAACGAATGGTGCTACTAAATGGTATAGACTTATTAACTTTATTGTTATCCCTGATATTCCTAACTCCATTCCTAATGAAATCAGAGATTGTGTTTTCCAAGTTTCTTGATAACAATTTTGAATCAAGGAATAACATCGTCATGAATGCATTGCTTTGATGTATTATTATGAAATTGAAGATGAAGATGATACTTTTCATACAATCATTAAAAGGAGATGCAAGATATTGGTTTAATGATTTATTGATTCTTTTTATTTCTTCTTAATAGATGTTAAAAGATGTTTTCATTAATCAATTTGGTGAAAGATTTGATCTTAATTTATTGATTAATGAACTCATTAGTATTTAGAAAGGTGAAAGAAGAGTTGGTTTATATCTTCTATAAAGTTTGAAAAAGCTTATAAGAAACATTATAAAGAATTTAAGATTTGAGAGGTGAATCCATGCCTTTATATTGATTTATTGGACCTCAACCAGAACAATAATGAAAAATCAAGAAATAAAGATTGATTTCTAAGGAGTGTTGTTCAGATTGGAGTTAAGAACATCTTTTACTAACATGTGAAAGCATTTATTATTTTCACCATGGCAGTAAAAAGCCACTATTGATTTATAATTTGCAACCCACCCAGAATTTGTCAATAGCACTACATACAAATGTGTTATCCAATTGTTAGCTTGTGTATGGACAGCCAAATCCTTATTGACCGAGTTTGTCGATACCAATAACATAAAAATGTGTTACCCAATTTGTGGTTCGTGTTTGACAGCCCAATCCTTGGTAACAAAGTATTTCTAGTGAATAGGATTTGTCTGATATATTGGCTTTTCTATTTACATGGTTTTGTCATTGGAAAACATTCAGGGCTTATATCTCCCAAACTGCCTGGAATCCAAAACGACAAAGAGCAGGAGGATAGCCCATGAAACGGAGCAGGAGGATAGGCCCACTTAAAAACATGGCCTTCTGATACTTCCTCTAATCGGTATCAGGTAGCTAAAGAAAGACTCCTTCCCAACAAATGCCTTGGCAATTCGAGAGTAAGACTACGCGAGAAACTCTTAACTTTTGGTCCCTGGTAATTTTTGGAGTTTGTATGGCGCTCATTCGAGCCGATCTGATCGAGAATGATGACCAAGCCCATTACAAAAGCTTGGTCGTAGCCGGGCTGCACAATAATGCTGAACACCTCTCCTCCCAGTGTTATCTCTGAAGTCACTTGCTTTCTTTTCATCTGTTAATAAACATAAATAGGTTTCTTAGAAAACTTATTAAGAAAAGTATAAACAATACACAGATAGTCAAGATTATGAGAGCCAAAACAAACCTGAGCCACAATGTCTCGTGAGCTGTTGTAAACAGTGCAGGATCTATTCGCATAAGATCCTTCAATCTGGTAATCGGGATTTCTCTTCTCTGACATTGAACCCACGTATATCTCTGCTAAAGCCTTGGTGGGAAGCAGATAGCTCCCTCTGACTATAAACAACGGCTTTTGACCTTCTGATTTGTCTTTTAAGAACGCATGCCATTCACTGTAGAGGCTAAGTCTCTGTTGTAATCAAAAGGAAAGATGTTAAACTCACTGGTACAACCATGTCCCGGATGAATTCTGTAACTACACTGGCAGAAGGGGTATGTAATGGATAACCAAAAAAACTTCATTTTTAAAACATTCATTATATCTAATTGCGTCTAAAAATAAATAGTGGGTAATTAATCTGATATAAGCACCTCAAAATTGATATCTTCCTCTGTTTTTTAAACAAATATTGATAAAAGATCATTGAATGTGATCTGAAACATTCAATAAGAAAAAATATAAACAATAAATCAATAATGGGTATCTTGTTTGTTAATTTAATAATCCAATATAAATGTCTCAAAATTGATATCTTCAATCTTTTAAATAAACATTATCTATAAATCTTTAAATGTGATTTGAAACATGGAATGAAAAAAGATATACACAGTCAACTTAGAAACAATCAATAATGAATAACTTGTTTGTTAACTTAGTAATCTAATATAAGTGTCTCAAAATTGATATCTTCCCCTGTTTTTTAAATAAATACTCTCAATAGATCACTCTATATAGTTCAAAACATCGAATAGAAAAAGATTTACACAACAAATCTACAAACAATCTTTATTAAGACATGTATCTAAGGTATTCGAAACAGTAACATACCTTTCTTCTCATTGTGAGCAGAGAATTTCCTGCAGCATCCATGAGAATCTCCTCGCTCTTATATCCAGAATCATAATTGTCAACTCTGAAGGCAAGGTTCCCGGATGAATCAAACACAGTGAAACCATTGCAGTTGAACATCAACGATCTCTTCCACACAGTCAATGCTGTAACGGACTTATTACAGAACTGCTCTTCAATCACAACATTTTCCAACACCCGTGGCACTTTCGGATGAATCTTGGCAGGCATTTTTCCTTTTTCCCTTTTAGCAATGACTGATGATGAGGGAGAAAGTAATGGCGTATGAGAGATCCAGTGAGGCTGAGGAATACTTGTTTAATTGGGTTACTGAGGCCGATTTATATATTAAATACTGACAATCTTGAAAATTTTAACTTATACGGAGTATTACCTTCCAAGTCTATCATAAAAACTTTTGTGATTGATCGATCTTATCACAACACGCTGTTTAATCATATGGCCTTAAAAATGGCTGGTTACAAGGCTACCAAGTGGTGGGCGGCCAGAATAGATTAATCCATGGTCGGTCATTAAAGTGTTAAAATAGTAAGTCGGTTTGATCGTCAGAAACAAAACGAGTCAAAACTGAGAATGACGTGCAATTGAATAAGGGCGGGCCCTGTACGGCTAGTTTTTCATGGTGGTCATCTTCCCACTCCTTTTATGGCCAACATTCGACGGACCCACCAAGAGTCTCTGATATTGTAAGGCCAGTTGTGGTTCTGCTTTATTATGCGTCGACTATAAGCTTGGTTGAAAACTAGAAAGTATGCGTCCAAATCCAGCACAGACCTTTAAATGGACTATTGAGGCGCACTCACGAGTGCACTGCGAGGTATGATAGCGGAAGGCCTGCACGCCTATTGCCTACAACAGAATGAAGATAATGTTGAAGGAATCGAAAAAGTCAGAACAATGAACAATTGTGAGAAATAATGGAGGAAAAATCAATCAGCTGTGGCATCTGTCAACTTATTGTGGTAACTTTTGGCAACACTCTCTAGAATGTGGTAAAGATTAAATATCATGTTCAATACTTGATTAAAAAAAGAAAACTCTTAAAGATATCTAGTCCTTTCAAGCGCGTAAGTTACAGGGAAAATGGTACACTTTAACTCAAATGGCAATAAATAAAAATTTATTTTAGAAAAGGGTAAAGAATAATGATCTATTTTATTGTAAAGGTGGATTTTATATATTTATGGTTTTTATTAGAAGGTAAAATAGGTTTTTAGAAGATTTGGAATCTCATAGAAGGGCATTAACCAAATAATAATCAAACAATAAAAAAATTATAGTAATGTTCTAGAACAATAAAGAAATCAATTTAGAAGATCAAAAAACATAACATAAAAAATTGGACCGGCATCCAAGAAGCCACTATAAATTATATGAACAAGGAACAACGAACGAAGCCAACGAATGGCGAGCTCATATCACGAACGACGAGCAGGGAATAGGAACGTCGGGCTCATATCACGACCGGCGGCAAGGAATAGGAATGATGGGTAGGAACAAGAATCTCGAACATCGAACATCAAACATGGACAACAAATAGGGGTCAATAAACAGGGACCAACGAACGAGGATCAACGCGGCTCAGGCATTTTGGGATCTTTGCGCATAGTGGGCCTTAGTTTCGTGGTGGGTCCTAGGCAGAATAGGGTAAAACGACAGGCAAAGCAGAACAACAAAACGTGAAGACAAAGATTCGCCTTGTCTTCTTCGCAAACAAATTAGATGTGGGCCTACCTCTCTCTTTTGTCTGTTGGTTCCTTTATTTTCTTTAGTTTACTATCTCGTTTTTGTGCAACGTCAAAATGGGGATGTGAAAACCATAGGGGTCAGTGCACTGTAAACCATGGTTAAACAATCAGTAAACTCTCAGGTTATCACATTTAGAGAAAGTCAAGGGTCTGAAGGGGTAATAACTCCTTTATCTAAAAGAAATACACAATCTTTGAATATGGGGCTTGTAGGGCTTGCATAGGGTGGATGTGAGTCAATATACAGCCCCCAAATGCAGATAGTTGCTTCCTGGGTAAAGAGACTTTGTCAGGAAGGTGTTCATATCCCGTGGGATCACTCAATGCAAGCTACAAAAGGGCCTGCAATCTTGTTATTAAGCTCTCAAGTAGGGGACCTAGCTAGGCCTTGGATTTCGTTCTACCTAGAGGCTCCTCAAGCTTTTTCATCTGACACAAAGGATAAGTTGGTTTTTGTGAACGCAAAGCAATATAAAGGGATTTTAAGGCATAGCCAAAACAAAAAACTGAAACTGTCACAGAAGAAAAAAATCATCATGATTTACCAAAAGGTAGAAACAATGCAAGTGTCGCTATAAACATGCCTCATTCAATAGATGACCAAACAGTGCAAGGGGAAATCAAAGAGTCAAAGAAAGAGACTTTGTCATTTCAAGAGGCTCTGAGGCCAATCCAAAACAAAAAAGAAATTTTTACAGTAAGCAAAGAGGGTGGGGCAAAGAAGCTCCATGACAATTTGGACTCCTACAGTCCCACATCCACTCCTCTGTTGTGGTCTTCGGAGCTTTATCTGAATGAGCTCATGAACATGAAGAAGAGGATTGAATTGTTAGAATTGAAAGGGCAGCGTGATGATTCCAGGCTAAAAGAAATATTAGAAGCCAACCAGAATCATGCAAGAGAAAACAAGCTGCTCAAAGAGCAAGTAATAAGCTTGAAAAGTAAGATGGAGAGAGGTCAAGAAGAGCTGGCTGCTTTAAGGCAAGATTTAGAATAGTCAAAAACAACAAAAAAACAAAATTCAAAGGCAATGTTGGTAAATGACATATCACAACTAGAAGTGATCCAATCAACAATCTCAAACATGGTAACAAGCGAAAGTAAACTAAAGGATCAAATAGAAGAAGCCAAATCTTGGGCACAAGTCATAAGCGGATCATCAACCACACAAAATGAAATTATCGGGAAACACATAAAGATGCAATTAAGAGAAGAAAAAGTTAAGCAAGACAAAGCTAGGAACATCATCATCAAAGGTTTGAAGGACTTTGGGGAAAAAGAGAGGACTGATATTTTAGCAAGGGACTTTCTCAAGGACAACTAAAGTGGGTAGGCAATATTCAGCAGGCAAGCAGGATCAAAAAGAAAACAGAGGCAGGAAGAGATAGGCATGTAAGGGTTGTCTTAAGTAACATGGAAGACAAGACTGCAATCCTGAGGAAGAGGGGCTCTCTTAGAGGCACTCAAATCTACTTGGATTAAGATCTAACATTCGATCAACAGGAAGAGCGAAGGAAGGAATGGGTGAAACTGAAATCAACAAGAAATGCTGGAAAATAGGCATGGCTAAAAAATGGGAAAGCTCAAATTGGCAAGCGATTACCACACAATAAATAGGAATTTTGGGCCCCACAAGAGCATTTACCCATGGCAAGTTGGAATTGTAGGGGTTACCCGTGGAGAAGAGGACCGGGGTTGGGGCCCACAGCAGAAGGGAAAGACATTATCATTCTTACGGAAACACATGAGCATGATGGTTGCAAATTTTCAGATTTTGAAGGATATGTTAAAATCTTAGCGTGGAATGAAGGGACTGAAACAGGTAAGGGACATGTTGGGATTGCAGTCCTAATAAAAGAAGCTTGGGGAGTGATAATAAAAGTTGAAAAAGTGGATCCAAACAAGCAGTTTATATGGTTAAAAATAACTCAAAATGGGACTATAATTTGGCTGGCTACATGTTATTTTGCCCCTAAAAATTCAAAGACCTAGAAGAAGAGAAAGATGGATAATGAGGATCCGTTTGCTGCCTTAAAAAATGACATTTATGTTTTTAGCTCTTCGGGAGAAATAGTGCTAATGGGGGATTTTAATGCTAGGATGGCCAACAATCAATCCATTCAGTTGGGTAGTAGTGAGGGGGAGGACAACAACCCTCTTTGGCTAGAGGAAGCGGAGGTTCAGCCTTGGGAAAGGACCTCACAAGATGGTAGTGGGGGTGTGTCACACTTTGGAGTGGAGCTACTTGGCTTGTGTGGCTTATATGGCATGGTGATTTGTAATGGTATGAAAATGTGGTCAAATTCAGGTGGTATCACTTGCAAAACCTACAATGGGCAAAGTGTGGTGGACTATGTGTTATGCTCTCAAAATTTGGTCCCTGGGCTACTGGAGTTCAATATTGGGTGCTGTCCTATTGGTCTAAATTTTGATCATATGCCTCTTTTTGTTATGTTTGTCATTCATGAAGGCAACTGGCAAGAGGGGAAAACTCACCATTCTCATAAGAAAGCTCATTCACGAGGCAAAATCCTCGTGAATCATGAAAATCAAGAAATCTCCGTTGGTACATTGGATCATTAGCTTCAAGAAAGAAAAAACATACCATGCAATGAAAGCAATGAAAAAAATAATCACATTAGCAACAATATGTTGGTCCCTCTGATTCACAAAGCTCTTGAAGGTTGTAAGAGATCTCAAACCAGGAAGGGGGTTTCAAATACTTTTCCTTCTAATCCATGGTATGATGAGGATTGCAAGGCAGCAAAGAGATTGGTCAAAAAGAATATGTCAAACAAAGAAACTAAAGTAAACTACGAGAATTTGGTAAAAGCTAAAAAATAAATATATGTGAATTTAAGAAGGAAGGAGTTAATTTCTATGGGAAAACACAACCCCAAAAGCTTTTGGAGAGAGCTTCAGCAAAAGAAAAGTTAGGTGGAAAATAATATCACTGGGATGCAGTGGCTAGAATATGCGAAACTCTTGTATGAACGGCCAATGGAGAAAAGCATGCCCCCTTTAATTCATATCTCAAGAGAGCTCTTCTTGGAAGAGGATATCAAGAAACATATAAAAAATCTCTCAAGTGGTAAGGCTCAAGACATTGATGGGCTGCAAGCTGAATTCTTAAAGTGGGGTTGTGAGCTCCTCACACCTCACATCAAATACCTCTTTAATAACATTAGTCAAAATGGCTTTCTGGCTGAATGGACTACCAGCGTGGTCATTTCCTTACACAAAATTGGGGATATCAATAATCCTTCTAACTATCATACTATCATGGTCAATCCTCTGCTTGGTAAACTATATGGGAGCATGTTAGAGCATAGAATCAGTCATTGGGCTGAAAAGGAAGGTAAAAGGGCAAAAGGGTAGGTTGGTTTCAGGCCAAAGCATTCCACCATAGATCACTGTATCACACTTAGACACTTCGTTGAGAAATTTTGGGACACTCAAGGGGGTGAAGCATTTTGTTGTTTTGTTGATTTCAAAAAATCCTTTGACACGGTGCCTCAAGACAAACTTTGGAACAGAATGGAGGAACTTGGTATTCCTGATGAGCTTAGAGCGGAAATTCATAAACTTTATGAGAAAGTTAGAGCTAAAATTAGAACAAAAGATGGTATGTCTGAATGCTTTGGTAGTGACATTGGGGTCAAGCAAGGTTGTCCCTTGTCTCCCACATTGTTTGGCTTATATATTGATAAGCTTGAAGAATGGTTAAACAAAATTGTTGCAGAGGGTATTCATCTAGCTAGTTATGTGGTGAAGTTACTTTTATACACATATTATCTTATCTTAATTGCAAAATATGCTCCTGGTTTGAGAGAGAACTTAAAGGCTCCCAAACTCTTTTTCCAAGAGGTTGGAATGCAAGTTAATGCCAACAAAACCAAAATCATGATCTTTTCTTTGGAAAGGAAGAATCAACAGTTTAATTTCATTTTTGAAGGAAACTCTTTGGAGGTGGTGGAAGAATACAAGTATTTGGGTATTGATTTTCATAACAGGCTTAGTTGGGATACTTGCAGAGTGAAAAGGATTCAAGGTGGTTGGAGGGCATCCTATTTACTGCAAAACATATGTAGGACAACGGAGCTATGGGATTGGAAAAAGAAGAAAACCCTTTTTGGTTTGTTGGTGGCACCGATTGTCCTTTATGGATGTGAGGTTTGAGGGGGTAGCATGTCAAACCACAAGTGGAGGCAAGTTGAAAGAATTCAAAAGCATTTGATCACTACTAGTATCAAATTCAAATCCTTGATTCTGTACGAGATTCTCTTGGATGAAACTAGTACTTTCCCATTGGAGGCATCCGCAATCATTCGGTTAATAAATTACTTAAAAAAAATTGAGAACATAGAGACACACATCGCTGGCCCAAAATGGTTGTTGGGGAGGAGCTAAACCGTAGAAAGAAAACTTGGATGAACCAAAATAGAAAATGGTTGAGAAAATGGAACATTAAGCTGCATGAGTGCCCCAACACGAATGCTGAGATAAAAAGGTATGTGCTAGAAAAGTTTAGGTGTACTATGTGGACTAAGCAAGTTGGCCATAAAAAGACACATTGTATCCGGGAGTTCAACCCTGCATGGGATAACGATGAGAAAGACTACCTAAAGGTTGCAATGAAAGGCAAGGCTAGGATTTTGATCGCTCAATTGAGAACTAGGTCGCACCATCTTCGATGTGAAACTGGTATGTGGGTTGTCCCCAAGGAAGCCTAGGAACAAAGAACTTGTATTTTTTGTAGCAAAGGGGTCATGGAGACTGAATGGCACTTCATCATTGAGTGTATTGCTTATGCTGATATCCGTATCCAGTATGAAGACAATTTGAAGGTGCACAATCTAAATGAGCTCTGTAAGGAGACTAGGCTCCTCAAAACTGTTGGCTTCCTGGTCAAGATCTTTAAGAGGAGGGCAGACATGGAAAAGAACTTGAAAGTGGTTGAATTTCCGACACTGGGTCCCATAGACTGATGGTCTCGTGGAAATCATTAATAGCCATGCATTCATTCATTCAATCACTTCTAACTCATATAGACTTTGTCTACTGCACCCTTATTCTCGAAGGGTTCTTTTGTAAGACATTGTTAGATATATTGTCTTCATTTTTCATGCTACCATGGTTTTTGTGCTCAAGTTCAAATTTTTGCATAGGGTAATGCCACTTATCAGGCTCGTGCAACTACTATCAAATCCAAGGACTATGCTTAAAGCATAATATGGCGTAACACCACATGGCGACTTATTGCACCAACTAAAAGGAGTGAGCGATGTTTTTGTGTCAATGAGTGCTTGCTTTCCCCGATGACACACGTCAAGCTAGTGCAGCCCAAAGTGGTTTATAAGCATCACAAGCAGTTTTGATGCATAGTTGGTTGAAACTCTTAGCGGGTCCACTACAAACAAATGGCAGAGGCCGACGTGTGGAGTAATAGGTGGTAGACATAATGAAGCTGGTAGACAATTACAAAGGAAAATTGTGGAGTAACAGGTGGCATCATTGCCCCATTAGGGGTTGCTTGTGATTTCCTAGTATGGTTGTTTCAACAATCTGGATGAGGACAAATTCGCAAGTGCGAGAGTGCAGAATCTTTTTCGTTTCAATGGTTTTCATCTCATTGGGGAGGTTTTTCGTATTTACACCCTACATGGCATTTTTGGGAGGGGTTCTCTCTTGGTTATTTTTCATTGTCTTTCAGAGGACTTAGAAGGAATAATTTATTTTTAGTAGTTTCTCAAACCTTTATCAATTATTTTTATGAGAAAGACTGAATGCATATTTTTGTGCAGCATTTTCCTCTGTTATGTGTTCTTTTTATTTATCTAGATCTAATTATGCTATGTGTTGTCTTGGAGAAATTGTAGTGATGGATTATTCTCTTTTATCTTTTATTATTTCAATTACATTAATGTATGTAGAGCTTTAAATCATGTCTAGTACTGTTTTGAGCTTTTGTGAACCTTGTCTAACTAAGATTTTATTATGCTACATCATGTTTGAAATGTTGTAAGAGCTTGGCGCATCACCTTAGAATATATCTTGTATGCATTGTATTTCATTTCTTCTCCCTTTTCCTCCCCCCATTAAAAAAATGAAGAGTTGGCTTCTAAACTCTTAGAGGTCGTTATGCAAAGTGCATTCTAGTCCCCCATTTACATAATTTCCAATAACTATACCTCCTAAGTGTCAACTTTAGAGATCAATAGTTTTTACGATACACTCAATGAGACTGATAATACTTCAAGCCAGTAAAGGGGTAGGTTTATGAGTCAGAGACTTGTCACTAGATCATTAACAATGTGTAATCCCAAATTACTCTTACCCTCATTGATGACTATCGAATGACAAATAATTTCAAGAAGTGAAGCAACAAAAATACCAGCGCAATCTCAAGCACAACAGGTGCAAGCTTGAATGGTTACTAGAAAATTTGTAGCATGGAATAGCGGTAGCTTGCTTATTCCTCCAACCCCTCCAGCAATTTGGGATCACATTCCCGCTAACACTCTCAAGGTGCTCCCTAAATTCATGGGAGAATATTTTAAGACACCAATCAAACATTTGCAAGATGTCGCTAACATGTGCACGGTGCATCATGTAATAGAACAAAGTGTGGCCTTAAGGCTGCTTGCTGCTTCCTTCTAAGGGAAAGCTTGGGACTGGTACAAATCCTCTCCCTTTAATTCAATTGCTACATGGGATCAACTTGATGATAGCTTCTTTGAATGGTTTACAAAAAATGGTGACTGGTCTTCTTTACTCTAGTAACTGATAACCATTAAAAGGGCTCCCCAAAAGGTTGTCACATATTTTAACACTAGGTTTTACAGAAGTTGGCAAAGGATCCTTGTGATGGTCAAACCTCTGGTAGGAATGACTATTGTTTTCTATCTAAAGGCTTTTAATTCTGACATAGCCATAATGATCTAGTCGTTGGGGGGACAAACCCTTATAGATGCATATGACTTGGCCATTATAGCCAAGAATAATCTTATAGATGTTGGAAATCTCCCTTGATGACCACCTATGTTGGTATTCCATGAAATACCACTTCCACCCCAAGAAGATTCCCCTAGTACCTCTACAACACCTCTTTCAATGTTTGTGTATCCCAATGCACACACTAATGCAGTTGCTCCTTCATCCTTGGCTACTGAAGTGAGTGATATGAAGAGATTTTTTCAAACCTTTTCCAATGAGATACTTTACCTTAAGAGGCAACAAACTATGCTACCTAAGCCCTCTTACCAAAACTTTCAAGGAAATGGACCCTCCTTTCAACATAACCAATATGAGGAGCATGAGAAAATAATCAGGCTTAGTCATCTAATCAAATAGTCCCAGTTCCAACCACGTTGTAGTCCATATCGCCAAATCATAACAAGGAACTATTTTTCGATTAGAATAATCTAGAAAATGACACTAACTCATGGTGTTTCTTGTAACAACACACACATGCCCCAAAACTACCCTAGGGGTAACCTTCAATAGAGAGTCTCAGAATAATAGAATCAAGGAATCATTGTCAATACAAGAACATATTTTTATCAATCCTTGAGAGTGGAGAATGTATCCTAGTGGCACAAATGCAAGACATGTCCCTATAGCAAGAAGGGAAAATTTCTTCAAACCATGCCTTGTTTTCTTGGATGGAGGGAGAAGATGCGATGTTTTCCAATGAGGCATCAACATCAAAAACTCCTCAGGTTCAGTCAGATTATTATACCTAGTCCAAAATAAGGTTTATGAGAGAGCATGTACCTATTATGCCACAACTTATGCAAGTCCCTCAAAAGGACCCAAAATCATTGGTAGCAACTCCAGTGCCCCAAAAGCAGAGTGAGGTGATTCTAAATAAAATAAGAGACTGTAAAGGCCCCTGTACATGGACGATTCAATGTGGTGTAACAGTTGAATAAATCCCCAACCCATGTCTATTTGTGGGATATTTTGGCCATCCCAAAGCAAAAATCCTTATTGTGAGAGGCTTTGGGAGAGGAAATAAGATCATCATAGGCCAGTGCAGCCCCAAAACGTAATCAAGTAAAAGGGAAAAGAGCTAGCTAAAGAGTCATGGGCCTTAGGAGTTGCGACATTTATAAACAAAAAAGAAAAGGTGGAAAAGAAGGAGGTAAGTAAGCCAAAACCTACCCCATTCTTCTTGAACCTCACTGTAGGGGATAAGCTACTACATAATTCTATGATTGAATTTGGTGCCAACACCACAGTTATGCCTAATTTGATTGTAGATTCATCAAAATTAGAATATGAGCCTCTTGATAGAGGAATCATGTAATTAGATGGATAAATGGTTCAAGTTGTAGGTATAATCAAAAGCCCCCCCCTAACCCTATATTCATGTCCCAACATTATAGTCGCCCAAGAGGTGGTAGTAATAGATATCCCTCCCATTTTTGGACTACATCTATCTAGAGATTTCATTACTACGATTGGAGGATATTATCTCTCGATTGAGGTATGTGTAGGATCATGATGGGCCAAAAAGTGGTGATATCTAAGTGATATGATGGCCCATGTAGCTGATGACTTTTTTTTACCCAAAATTGATGAAATGAAAGGGTTTTTAAAGGAGATTCTCATCTTTCCACCAATATAAATTATGCTTTACTTTTAATTTAATAAATAATTATTATTCATTTTCTATTTTAATTACGACTAAAGTCTTGATTGATAGGCTAATTGAAAAACATCTATACCTTTCAAATGGTATCACATTTTTTGAATCTGAAACATGTGTCACATTCTATGCTTCACATACTATAGGATTAAAAGAAAATTAATTTCACGAATTTTTGACCAAGTTAAGGTGGTCAGACATACAAGTTTTTATATCTTTTAAAATTTGTAATGAAAAATTCATAATTAATTATTTACTTGGAAAAAAATTACACAAAATATGCATCACATCGAGACATGAGTCCTCTACTTATATCTAAAATATTATAAAAAAATATTATCATTTTATTGTGGTTAGGGTGGTCAAATAGACACCTACTTCTTATTTTTTCCTTGAAATTTAAGTACTACTGCATTGAGATTTCAAATTTTCACCAAATAGATTCTATTTTTTAAAAATAAACCTAGTAATTTAGAAACTACATTCAATTTTCTACAAATTCTATTCTTACATATTTTTTAAATACTATAGATAACTTATTCAAATTTTTACATCAAGTTGCCTAACTCTAAGTTTTTGAATTTTCATAGCCACTTAAGGGCCTATTTTTTCCATGATGATCTTGCACATACCCATTGGTCCCATCTAATCTTGAGGACTAAGCATAGTGATAATATGAAAGTGTTATCAAAGCCTTTATACTCTAAAAACATAGTAGATGATGATACATGATGAAATTTGAGGCCACACACACATTCTTTACCAAAAAATGAAATGTATTGTGTAGAAATGCTAGAAGATGAAGTAGCTACTAGGCATAGAAGTCTTGAAAAAGAATTCATGATAAATGAATTCATGAGGAGTGACTCATTTGAAGATTATGATGCTCCCAACCTCGACACATATATGATCTATGATGAAGATCAAGTCATCCCTCAAGTGACTAAGAATCACAGAAGCCAGCCTCAAAGCTTAAATAATGAATCGGGCTCGTGGACTCTATACTTTGATGGTGTGAGGTGTAAGGTGGATTCAAGAGACACTATCTACCTATTATCCCCTATCAGGGTGGAGAATCTCAAAGATTTCTGATTCCAATTCACTTGCACAAATAATGAAGCCGATTATGAAGGATTAGCCAGAGGTTTGAGACTCGTGGAGTGGATGTGAATCAAAAGGCTAAGGGTCTTCAAAGACTTAGAGTTAGTGATAAAAAAAATCACAAGGACATCAGCTACAAAAAATGTGTGGATTTGATCCTACCGCCATAGGGTGTGGGACCTAATCGAAGGATTTGAAGCCTTCAATATCTAGGTGATTCTGAGATCTCAAAAATGTTGTAGTGGATAGAATGGTAACAATCAGTTCTTAGTTTGGCCTAGTGACATACCTAATATCAAAAGAGCATGTAGTATAGGTGATCGTGAGACTTATTATTTCTAACAATGATCAAAATTAGAGAGTCTTTGAGAGTGATGCTCATATCACCATGTTCATTCAACATTTTGGTAAATTTGTAGAACAATTACAACCTAAAATTGAAGAGGCTTATGAAGACCATATTGTCCAACTTAGAACCAACAAGCTTTTGAAGGGTTTAATCAGTGTAGAGAATATTTTTTATTCTAGTGATGCTAGAAATGATAAAATAAAGTTCGTTGCAAAAAAGGGTGATTACTTTGATCTAGATGTTGGAGGGGGTAGGAAGCCGAAAGTTGGAAAAGATGTTCCTCAAAGGGATAAAGAAAGGTTAATATCTTTTTGAAATGAATATGATAAATTCATGGCATGGACTTATGATGACCTGAAAGGCTATGATCCTATTGTGATCCAACACATTATAGAATTTATGGAAAGGGCTAAACCAATTTGACAAAAGAAGAGGTTGATCAACCCAAAAATAGAGTCTCTCATGGCCCAAAAATTGAGAAAGCTTATAGATTCTAGGATCATAATCTGATTAAGAATTCTACTTGGGTATCTGATTTGATTCCTGGCTAAAAGAAGAATGGTGACATTAGGCTTTGTGTGTATTTTAGAGATCTAAATAGAGCATCTCTAAAAGAACACTATCCTCTTCCTTCCATGGAGCAGATTATTCCAACTATGGTAGGATAAAAAATGTTTTCCTTACTAGATGGTTTCTCTGGATATTAGATGACTTGAAAATATTCTCCAAGCCTAAGGAGGACCATTTTTACCATTTAGAGAAGGTTTTCTAGAGGTGCGAAGAATTTGGGGTGTCCCTAAACCATTTAATAAATTTGTTTTTGGAGTCCCATAAGGCAAGTTGCTTGGATATGTGGTCTCCAAAGAAGGGATTTCCATCAACCCTGAAAGGGTGAAAGCCATCAAGGAATTTCCCCTACCGGTGAATAAGAAAGGAGTCATATCTTTCTTGGGAAAAATTAAATTTGTTAGAAGATTTTTCTCTGACTTTGTTGGGTTGGTTAGGCCTATCACCATTATGCTTAAAGACTTAGTTTTCAAATGGACCCCCGAGGGTAGAGCCACATTTGAAAAGATTAAAGAAGCAATTTATTTCACCCTAGTGTTGGTTAACCCTGAATTTTTCAAGGACTTCATCATGTATGTCTATTGAGGTAAGCATAGCATTACAATGATGCTTACCCAAAAAGATGAGAAGGAAAAGGGAGAGCATTTGATTTCCTTTTATTCAAGGACCCTATGAGGGTACAAGACCAAGTATAACTTTGTTGAAAATTAGATATTCACCATTGTGAAGGGTCTCAATAATTTCAAACACCTAGTTTCAAGGATAAAATTAATGGTTTATGTGGCTCATTCTAGTGTAAGGGAATACATCATGGAGGGTGAAATCACCAATAAAAGAGAAAAACGGATCACAAAAAAATTGTGGAGTATGATATTGAGGTCCACCCAACAAAAGTAGTTAAAGGAAGAGGATTGTGTGAATACTTTGTTGAAGAAGCTAAAGCTCTAATTGAGGAATAATTTTTGAAGAAAGTCCTAGTTAATTAGTTTGAAGCAGAGGATTCATGGGTCACAAATAGAGTTTGATTCATGGAGACTGTTAAATATTTGGAAAGCCTCAAATTTCATAAAAAGAGATTCTATAGGTTATAAAGCATTGGATATGTGTTAGTTGAAGGATTCCTATTCAAAAGGAATTTCGATGGGGTGCTCCTCTGATGTGTTGATCGACACCAAGCTAGTAGAATTTTGCATGAATTTCCCAGCAATCCGATGGGTGTTTATTTTTCTACAAAAGTAACTATGATGAAAATAATATGTGTGGGCTACTATTGGTCTACCTTGTTCATGGAATTCTATATGGTGAGGAAATGACTATAGTATTAGTTTTTGTTGGTAAATGAAAAAAATTGATCATGCCTCTTAATCCGATTTTGGTCGATCAGCCTTTTTCTTAGTGGGGCTTGGACTTCATCGAAATTATCAATTCGATGTCGAACACTAGACATAAGTGGATTCTAATAGCAATGGATTACTCCACCAGATGGTCAAAAATAATCCCATTAAAAGGAGCCATAGAGAATGAAATTCTTAGCTTGTTGGAGGAGTTGGTGACATGTTTTGTTTCTTCAAAAGCTATTATTTCAGACAATGCAAGAGCTTTCCTCAACTCAAAGTTTCAACATTTGTCCTAAGGAACAAGATTGTTTTCAAGACCTCATCAAATTACTATTTACAAGGTAATGGGATCATAGAATCCACAAAAAATAATTTGATAAGATTGATCATGTGGATTGGGGTAGAGCATCAGAGAGAATGGAATAAGCATCTCAGAACAACACTTTGGGCTGATAGGATCACCCCAAAGAAAATTCTAAAGACATCACCATATGAATTGGCTTATGGAAAGGAAGTTGTGTTGCCAATATCCATGGAAATCCCAATGTTACAAGTGCTTAAGTCTTTGGAGATTGAGGAAGATAGAGCTATGGAGGTGAGATTGGAAAAGCTACTCAATGTGTAGGAAACTCAAGAGAAAGCTCACAAAGCCGTGGTCAATCGTAAGTAGGTGGTCAAAAAATGGTTTGATAAGAAAGCATTTGATCTCGGTTTCAAAGAAGGATATTTTGTCCTAAAATATGACAAATGATTTGCTAAGCCAAGTCAACAAACTAAATTTGAATTTTTATGGAAAGGCGCTTTCAGCATTATGAGTTGCAAAGAGAGAAATGTGTTTGAGCTCGAAGATTTGGAGGGAAATGCTCTCAAGGTTTCAATGAATAGAATCCAAATGAAGAATTTTAATTAATGCTTGGTCTCTTATGAATTTTTCTTTGTAAATATGTTAGTTAGTTTGCTTTATGACCACATTTTCCTTTCAATAAGTGTTTTGGGTGATCCTAGAATAGTGGGTTACACTTTTTGGCCAAACTTGATATTGAACTAAACTTTTTTAACTAAATATTCACTTTCGGACACCTATAGCTGCTAAACCATGATAAATTTGAAGATGATTCAAACTAGTGATTTTTGACATTTTGTCTATAGATTTCAAATATATATTAAAAAAAAATTAAAAAAATCAAATTGTATTTATTTTTCCATCTCCTTTGACAACTAGTTTTTTATAGTAAACACCATTTTTAAAGAGTGATGTTGACAATATAACACATAACCTTTTTTCTATGAAGGATAAAATTCTATTGTTTTCAAATTTAGTTTTTTAACTACGATATAGATAGCACCTTCATTTGGTTTCATATTCTTTTATTAAATATTATTTCTTAATTAAGTTTTGAAGTCAAACCAATTACAATTTAGACATAGGTGGACTGTATAACACATAAAGTTTTTGTATGTATCAAAATTCAAAAAAAAAATTGTTGGATCAAGGGCATCAATACCAAGCACCTAGATATTTTTCAGATTTCTTTTTTTATAATCTACTATTTTTCCACATGTGCAAAATAGAGATTTTAATTTTCAATGAAAAACCTATGTTTAATTGAACTAAAAAAACATAATAAAACCAAAATATATTAAAATTATATTTGATGGAGAGATTGTTTTGAGGACTATAATTGTCCAACTAGGTTTGTCAAGTTTATTCTATTTTGATCCTCAACTTGAGCTTTGAAACACAAAACTCTGCATAAAATTGCAGATGGGGGGGGCAAGGAATAAAAGGGGGGCTTCTAGAGAAGCCCCCTTCACGAGAAGGGGGGTTCACTCAAACCCCATGTCGACCACAAAATGTCATCACAAGATAAATTTCACATGTCCATAGGGAACCTTCTATTGGAATGCCATTCCTTTTGGTCTTAAAAATATTAGAGCTACCTATCAATGGGAAATGACCATAATATTTCATGATATGATGCATGTACTCATGGAATATTATTTTTATGATTTACTAGCTAAGTCAAGTACTAGGGAATATCATCTAAATGTGCTTGCACAAACAATTGATAGAAAAAATGCAGTGTTAGATTCAATCCAAAGAAGTGTGTCTTTGAGGTTACTTAAAGGAAACTACTAGGCTACATTATTTTTTGAAAAAGCATAGAGATTTATCCTATTAGAGTAATAAGTTATTTCTCTTAATTAATTCAATCATATTGGTTAATTAATTAAGTCACTTAATCACTTTAGATTTACTTAAGCTAAACTTAGGGACATTAATAATTAATTATTTCTTAACTATTAATTGTGCACACTAGGGTTTCCTTTTAGGGTTTGATCTCCTTTCTTAATGATTGATCTCATTGTAATTATTCATTCTCTTAAGGCTTGTAGAGAATCTTTGTTGTTCTAGAACACCTTTCTTTCTTTGTGATGGGTTATTGCTTGTAGGTGTTCACTGGGCTCTATGAGGTTGGTTTATCAACTTCTACATGGTATTAGAGCTTTAGATTTGTAGCTTCCTATTCATCTTTTGAAGGATATTTCCTTACAATGATTTTTAAGTGCAAGGGTTTCAATCAGGCATATTTTTGTAAAATCTGGGGGTAGCCATTCTTTTTGGGCATTTTGGGGGAAAATGGATGTCACTATTGTGTTCAGAGTGCCCAAAAACCCTAGAAACGCCTTTTGTTTCATCGAAAAAGGCCTTTGTTTGTCATATCTGTGAGGGTTTGAAGTTTATGAGGATTTCCAAGATCCAGAGTGTACCTACAACTTTGGAGCATTTTTAGCCCAAACAAACCTCACCATCGCATTCAGAGTGCCCAAAAACCCCTAAATTGACTGTCAAATCATCAAAATCAAACACAGTGACTCCGGGAGGCAACAAAAAATTATTTTTGGGTCGTACGACCTGGTACGACATGCAATCCAAGAAAAAAAAAAAAAAAAACAATGTTTAATGGCCGCCACCATCAGTTAACCGCTAGCGGTTAATGCTAGCGGTTAGCCTAACCACCAGGCTTAACCTTCAAACCTTTTGGAGCAGTTTTGTGATAGAAATTGTCTATGGGGGGTATCATGTAACCCACCTCGTATCCTTCTTTCATTTGTGCATTTCATTCCTTTCTTTTCTCTCTTTTGGTGGGGAGTTTTATTCCCTTGAGGTTTTCTGCTTTTTCTCCACTTTATAGAGATTTCATTGTACTTGGGTACCTGATTATTTTTCTCATATTTTTTAATTTGAAGAGTTATCATGGGTTTTTGTACTCGCCCTGTAGGTGTAATCTTGGAATAGGTTAATTATGAGTAATGGGCAAAGGGCATACTTACACATTGTAGGTGGCCTAATATTTTTCCTTATTTGTATGATGTAATACCTAAACTAGTCACTCCAGGGGAAAAATTAGCTTGGGATATCACTAGAGATCACATAGTAGGACTTATATTGTCTAGTGTTGATAATGACACTGTGTGGGCTATATCGGACATTGATTGTCCCCACCCACTTTGGAAACATCTTTGGGAGATCTATGGAGACCCCAATCTCTCTCCATTCCCAGAGGATCTTGCTTCAGATTGTCGCTTATCCATTGCTTAGAGAGAAAATATATTCTTTGATCATGATACTTTAGAGGAGCTTGAGTATTTAGACATTCTTGCATGTTTCGATGGATCAGAGGCTTGTCTCATAGTTCCTACTCTTTAGAATGAGATTACACATGTATCATTCATTGTTCCTAATGACATCAGTATTGCTACATTGGCCCCTATGGATTTAGTTCAGCATCATGACCATCTTGGTCATTCATTATTTGCTACATCATGGGATTCTTATCTTGCAGACACATTCTTTTTTGTTGAGTCTCACACTATAGATCTTGAGGATTATTTTGAGGACATACATCTCCTCTACCTTGATAGTCAGGTTATCATTGTATGCCCACCATTATCCGTGCATTCATAGGTTGCATTTTAGGATTCTCCACACCAGTTTGGATTTGACATCATGTGTTTCAGTTCAGACAGAAGCATTCTTCAACATCCTATCATGGCACACATCTTGAGATAGATTGGTTCATCACTCTTCACAGGGTTTTTTTACATCATCCTTTGGATCCATTTCTTCCCAAGGGGAGGAATATCATTTTTTGCTTTAAGATCTCTTTTTGGATTCTACATCTCACATCTACCATTGCGACAAGAGAGGTTCTTCATTGTGGGGGGGGCTTCTTGTATCTTTCTATCTCTCTTATGGAGACCATTGTATATTTACTTATATGATATAATATGTCTATGGGGGGTATCATGTAATCCACCTCCTATCCTTCTTTCATTATTGCATTGCATTCCTTTTTTTTCTCTCTTTTGGAGGGGAGTTTTTTTCCCATGAGGTTTTCTCCTTTTTCTCCACTTTACAGAGATTTCATTGTACTTGGGTACCTGATCAGGCCTTGTTGCCAGAACCCATCTTTTCTTTCATGTATGTTTTCCTTAGTGTTTTATCTACTCCCTAAGTTCATCTTAAGGGGGGGTGTTAGAGTAATAATTTATTTCACTTAATTAATTTAATCATATTGGTTAATTAATTAAGTCACTTATCACTTTATATTTACTTAATCAAAACTTAGGCACATTAATAATTAATTATTTATTAATTATTAAGTTTGCACACTAGGTTTTCCTTTTAGGGTTTGATATCCTTTCTTAAGGATTAATCTCATTGTAATTATTCATTCTCTTAATGCATTTTTCTCTTGAGGCTTGCAATGCATCTTTGTTGTTCTGGAACATCTTTCTTTCTTTGTGACAGGTTATTCCTTGCAGGTGTTCATTGGGGTCTGTGAGGTTGGTTTATCAACTTCTACATATCCTACAAAAATAAAACATATTATTGATATTCCTCCACCAACAACTCTCAAATAGTTACATAGTTTATAAGGAAAATTATAGTCCATCCACCAATTCGTTGCTTAGTTATCTAACAAGTGTTATCCTTTTACATGTTTATTGCATAAGGGTGTCACCTTCAAATGGGATGATAATTATCAACAAGATTTCCAATTCTTGAAGAATTACATCGCTTCTCCTCCAATATTGATGCCACCTATTCAAGGAAAACCATTATTTTCATACATTTATGTCACTACATCAATATTAGGGTCTTTACTAGCACAACATGACTCTTTAGTAAAAGAAAGGTCTATATATTATGTCAATCACACCCTAATAGGTTATGAACTCAATTATAGTCCTATTGAATGGGAATATTTGGTAGATTCTTTTTTTTGTCAAAATCTAAGACCTTACATGATAAATTGTCAAACCAAGCTCATTTTTAAGATTGATCCCCTCAAGTGCTTGGTAAACAAAGTGAAACTCATAGGAAGACTAGAAAAATAGGTCATGATCCTAAGTGAATATTATATTGAATATGTAAACAAAAAATATATCAAGGGAATAATGACTTTTGATTAGCTAGAAAATTCACTAACAATTATAGATCACCCATTGATATCTTATTCTCTAGATGAAGGAATATTCACTATGATACCCTCTCATTTGTTGAAGTTGTACTTCAATGGTTCATATACTCACCATAGTTCAGGATTAGGCATATTATTCATAACCCCACAAGGTGATTGTATCCCAAAATCATATTGACTATCATTCCCTTGCACAAATAACATTGTTGAGTATGAAGCATTGATCAATGGACTAACAAAGGAAATACAATGGTGGATCAAGGAACTACAAGTTTTTGGTGATTACTAATTAGCAATTAGAAAATTAAATGATGATTACCAAAATAAGGATGAGAAACTCCAACCATACAAGAAAATGGTGGAAACTTTTAAGAATTACTTTACCTAGATATAATTTGAGAAGATCCCTAGGATAACTAACAAAGAAACCAATGTAATAGAAACTATTGGGCTTCTTTTAGACTTGCCACATAATAATCAAAATTGTGAGTTCTTAGTGGAATAATTCTTGATCCCTACATTCAGTCTATTAGAATTTAAACTCATGTGTGAAATAATTGGTCGTAACTATCCTTGGTATCAAGACATTTATGCATACCTCCATTATAGTATCTTTCCACCTGATTTATCCTCCAATCAGAAAAAAAAAAAAACCTTCATTAGATGCTCATTCCACTTCATAATACTTGGCAATATGATTTATCGAATTATTCTCAATGGTACTCTTCTTATGTGTCTTAACTCAGATGAGGTCCAATCTGCCTTAGATGAGGTACATAATGGTATATGTGGTGCACACTCTAGTGGTCCTAATCTAGCTAAGGAACTTGTGATAACTAGTTATTTTTTGGCCTACAATGGAACAAGAGGCCCATCAATCTACTAGAAAGTGTCAGAAATGTCAAGAGTATGGAGACCGCATTCATGCACTAGAACATGAGCTACAAAAAATTACTACATTATGGCCTTTTTCATAGTGGGTACTCGACCTCATAGGTAGGATCCACCCCTCATCATCTAATGACCATGAATTTATTACCATTGCTACAAAGTATTTTATAAAATGGATTGAAGTGATTCCCCTCACATTCATCACCAAAAATAAAATATCTAAGTTCAAACTCAATTATATTATTTTTTGATATAGTGTCCCTTTTTCCATTATCATTGACTATGGTCAACATCTCAAAAATTAGGAGGTTCACGACCTTTCCTATAAGTTCCATATACAACACCCATTATCCACCCCATACTACCCCCAAATTAATGGTCAAGATGAGGTGTCAAATAAAATAATCCTAAAGATCCTCAAAAAGGAAATCAACTAAGCTAGTCATGACTAGCATATCCATCTTAATCTTGATCTATGGTATTACCAAATTAGTATTCACACACCAGCAAGACCCACTCGTTATTCATTAATTTTAGAGCCAAATCCATCTTACCTATAAAGATCAAGCTTCCATCACTAAGGGTCTCTCTGAAACACACTATTGGTGATGAGGAATATGAAGTTTTTAGACTGCATGACTTAGAAATACTACACAAAAATTATCTTCAAGCACTCAATCATTTACTGGATTATCAAAATCACCTTCATTGTAGCTATAACAAGAAAGTAACATCGCACAAGTTTGAGATATATAGGATATCTAGTACTTAAAGAGGACTAAAATAATCAACAAGATAGTGAAAAGAAATGGAAGTTTGAACCAATTTGGTAGGGACCTTTTGTTGGAAGAATAAGGAGTTTGTCATTGATTCATTTTTTGGCAACATGAGAATGTGGGATGAGCACAAATTGTACAATTATACATTGCAGTGTTGTCATTGATGTCAACATTGTATTTTGGTATGAAGACCATTGTGAAGATCAGTTTGGATAACTTGAGAATGGTTGAGCATGCTTATCTAGTGTAATTTTGCAAGAAGGTTTGATCTAGTGAAGATAGATGAAGGGAAAATTGACTATGTCAATACAAGTAATTATGTGAACAAGATTTTTTTTTTTGGGTCCACATTGGTCTGCTATAGAAGGTCTTGCTTTGCGGTTTTGGGATAATTTTGATGGTTGTTAAAAGAGTCTAAATCTAGAATTTCATATTGTTTGGGCTCCTAGTGTTGAGGTTATGAGTGAGTGTATCGACTTGACAGTAAACATGCATTTTCTAGTTCAGTGTATATATTTTTGGTGAATCCACACTTCTCCATGAATTGGAATTTGAATTTGTAGTTTTATGGATTTGTTGACAAGTTAGTAGTGTGTATATTCTAAATGGCATAGAGTTTTGAGGTCCACATTTCTAAATCTGGGTGTACAACTGGAAAAATTTGTTATTAGGTCTCTAACGGTGTTGACTTGATGAGTTTTATACGTTGTGGAGTTTCAAAATGTATTGATCCGTTATTTGGGTACTATTTTGGGTCCATGCCAACCTATTTTGAATTGTTATGAGTTTTGAATTTTGGAATAAAGCATGTATGTATATATCTTGAGCTGACAAGTTGCATTTTGTATATTACATCTAATTAGGCTAACCTAATTGATGTTGTAGGGGTGGGTGAATGAAGATGGGTAGCAATTTCGTGGCCTCTTTTAAAGAAAAAAATGAAAACTCATAACGTGAGCACGTTATAACACCCTCACATTATGGATTGGTGTGTCGATCCTAAGGCTCAGCCACCACAAACCCATAATGCAAGTGTGTTATAACACACTCGTGTTATGGCATGTTAAAATAAAAAAAAAGAATTGAATTTCATTTTCATTTGTAACTGGCTTTTTTTGTTTCTCGTGGCCAAAAACCTTAGAATTTCATGCTTGTGTTCTAGGAGGTGCTTTTGTGCAAAAAATATTCATCAACGGTTGTTGATTCATCACTAGGATACTACCACGTCGACGAGGAGGTGAAAGAGGTAAGGATTGTTTGTTTTTTTCCTTTGAATTTGTTAGTTTTAGGTTGTATTTGATATTTATTTTTTGAAATTGTAGGAGATGCTAATTAACATAGGAACCCTCCTCAAAATCCATAGCAGGAACACAATCCTCAATAAGAAAATCCTCAACAACAAAATCCTCAACCACAACAACAACCTCCTCCACCAATCCCTCAATACCCTCCTAGCACTCAACAAAATTTAATGGGTGAAATTGAGAACAATAGAAAAAAAATTGAGGATTTAATTGAGAGGTTGAAAAATCTAAATTGTTCAACTACAGAAAGAATGATCTTGGCAACTTCACTGCAAGATATGTTAAAAAATTCAGATTCAATCAACAAACAAATATCTAGTTGGCAAGATAGGAGGCAGGTGACTAAGGATTTTTACGAAGATAAATAATCATATAAAGATGTAAAAGATTTAAAAATTACAAAATTATATTTGTGTGCATTATTCATTGACCCACTGTCAAATGGAAATCTCTCCCTCAATGCGAAGATGTTTCCTATTCATTGGTGCAACCACCAAGAGATTACGAAATATTTTTGGGATAGGTGGTACATGGTTTTTGATGACCCACCATGCAACAATTGTGAAGTCTCGCAGTATTTCCTCAGGAATTTCTATACGTTAAGTTCATCTTGAACAAAATCCCAAATTATTTTGATATGAGGGACTTCCAAGGGAGAGGTGGGGGGTTGGCACAAGATAGACCCGGTGCACAACTGGATCCTAGGCAGCAAGCGAGATGACCTCTCACTAGGCTGCCTCATGAGCACATCGTCATCCCTTCCATCATGAAGGAGAGTGTTGATGTAGAGACTCTATAGGCCATCATTTCTTTGACGCATAGTGTCATCCAACATGTTAGACCTTTTGTATAATTCCATCTAGGGGAGTCTTTGATAGGTGGGATTTGATCCCATGTGTGTCAATCTTGCAGGGCGACTTGTTCATATGACCCCACCAACACTCACGAGGTTGTTGCATAGGATCCATCTACAGCTATGGAGATGGAGAGGGAAGCTGACATTTTGTATGATGCCTATGGAATTGATAGTGAGGTAAAAGTTAGCATGTTCATTGAATTTAATTTATTAAATTTCAATTTTGAAATGCAAGATCAACTAATTTAGTTTTATGGTTTTAATAAACTTGCACAGTCACAGTGTTGATATTGGATACACCAACCCTACACCTACGTATTTTTGCAATACACCTATCGATGGGGTATATAACTAGCAAACATTTATAAATTTATTACATGTTAATAGCATTATTTTACGAATGGTATTTTAATATGTGATTTTGGATGTTGAATAGGCTAATATTGGAGGTTTGGAGGGAACACCTCCCAGTGCTAGTGGATTTAGTTAAACCTTCATGTAGGTAATAGAACAAAGAGTTTAACTAATGAATTGTACTTAATAGATTTGTATTTTATATTAATATCGTTGATTACATTCATTGCACATCATTCAAATTCAAAGCATTACTAAGTCACATTCCATAACTAATAACTAAATGTTGATAGATGACAAAATTTAAACTATAATATAGTTTAGAAAGTCAACATAAGTAGTGATGCAATTAATTCACATAGCATAAGTAATAAGTCTAGGAGCAACTTCCAATTGCATTTTCTTGTCATGGCATTCCATGAGACCACATTTTACTGAGGCATATTTTCAAATAGTTCACTACCTTGTCTATGCACCAAACTAGGCATCCATTATGGCCTGCTCTCACAGATCTACAACTCACTTGCAACTCTTTTGGAGCAATTGTCCCAAATCTGGCTTTTAACACTATATTAGGCCATAATTAGGCCTCTTTTTCAAAGAGAAACCTCTCCAAACACACAAAAAACACTTGAAACCTCCAAAAACTCAAAAGAAAACCAAGAAAAACTCAAATTATTCAACTTTCAGGTCTCCTCTTGCTCATTTAGACCCCTTTTCATAAAACCCTCACTTTTCTTGCAATCAATTAGGGCTTATTGAAACTCTTACGACCTGACCTCACAGAAGCTTATATTCACTTCAATCAGGCTTATTTATTCCTGTACATGCTCATTCCATCCTCAAATAGTGCTGCCCCAAAGATCTACATATACTTCCTTCACAAAATCACTCTTTTTCACTAGTTTTCACCCTCTTTCACCTAGGGTTTCTCACTTATTCACTTCTCTGACCACTTACAACCTTTCAAATCTTCTAAAAGCCCTCCAATTCACCTACTCTCATAGTTTCTAGGGGATTTTATCCACTTCTAAACCCCTGTCCTCTTTTCACTCACTCTAGCCTTGTTTAAAAGTCACCAAAATTGGTTTTTGTCTAGGGCGGTGAGGAGAACCGACACAAAAACTTCACCAAACAAATTTATTACCTTCTACACCTACTCCTAATTTAGACCAGTCCATTCCACCAAGAAATAGTTTCTACAGAAAGGTGGAATGAACTTTTTAGTTCATTTGGGCAATCAAACCCTTAGCCCCTATTTTTTGACCGCCTAGAGAAATCAGGCCACCAAAATATTGAAACTCAATATCAAACGCTAAAATTAGTTTTAAATTGATTCCAAAACCTAAATCCTTCAATTCACACACATTACAGATGCATTTCCACCTGCATGGAGTCGTACACTGGCAGATGATGGAGGAAAACACATATAATAGCAGTATAACAGTGATATTTTATTAGTTTTCTCCTTCAAAATGATTCAAAAATAGCTAACAATGATGAATCACATATTTTAAAAAATTTACCAATAATTTAAAATTCCTAAGCACCTAATATTGCCTCTACAACTACCTTGACTCTTCATATTCCTCCACTTGGCACCTTTTTGTATTTTTGCAACATTGATTGACAACTTTTGTTAAGATTCTGCAGCTTTACAATTTATGCCTAAACTGACTACCAAAGACCATTACAAACTCAAAAATGGATATTTAAGCCTTATTAAATCATGAAGATACCTATACAACCTCAAAATCCTAAATTTTCCTCATGGAGGCATGCTCTTGTAAAGGTGCACCTGCACCATTTTTTCAAACAGCTCATCGCCTTTTCTATGCTACCACATTTTCCATACATGTCTACCAAAGAATTTTATCAAAAATTTCATTTCCTCACTACTATGGCTAAAAGCTTAAAAAAGGTTATTTCCAACAAACTATGGATGCTTGGAAAAAATCTATCAAAGCATAATAGTAAGCAATAGCATAGATAAGGCAGTTAGTAGGTTGAAAAAATGCCTCAAAGAAATGTGGTCTCATGGTCATGGAATTCCATTCCATCACCATGAGACCACATTTATTTGAGGCATTTCTTCAAACATCTCACCACCTTTTCTATGATACCACATTTTCCATACATGTGTACCAAATCATTTTATAAAACTACTCACTTCTTTGCTTCTTTGGCTAAAAGCCTAAGATAGGTGCTTTCCAACAAACTATGGATGCTTAGAAAAATATCTATCAAAGCATAATAGTAAGCAATAATACCATAGAGAAGGAAATGAACAGTCTGAAAAAATTCCTGAAAGAAATGCGGTCTTATGGTGATGGAATGCCATGGTGTGCATTTGTTTGTAATGGCATTCCATCACCATGAGACCTCATTTCTTTGAGGAATTTTTTCAAATAGTTCACTACCTTCTCTATGCCATCACAATTATCGTACATGTCTACGAAAGCATTTTATCAAAATGGTTCACTGGCTTGCTACTATGGGTAAAATCCTAAAAACACGTGCTTTCAAACAAGATATGCATAGGGAAAATAGTAAGTATGATAGTCAAAAATATATAGTTTAATAAGTACTCAAAATTTTGTTTATTATCTCATACATTATAAGTCATGATGTGGATCGCTATTGTAATATTTGTGATTGAATAATTTGTTATTTTATTTTCAGTTGTTGCAAGTGGAGACACCTCCGAATGTGATGAGGGAAATGGAGATCGACGTTTCATGTACTATAGAATCCTCGATGGCTCTAACAGGGGAGGTATGAGGAAAATTACTAAATTTCAATTTACATTCGTTGTTATAGATGTTAGTTCTAGTGAAAAGAAAACCATTATTGATTCCTGGTTTAATTTCTATTTGCATGGTTTATATAGGGCTTCAACACACCTCAGCCTGGGCATGCAAATATTTCCCTCGAGGAGAGTGATCATCAAATGGTAGTAAGTGATTATTTTGTTAAATATATAATATTTTATAATGTAATTTTTATATATTAATGTCTTTACTTCTTATTGTAACATATAAAACTTCACGAAGAACTAAACACTAGGAGGAGAACCAGGAGCACTCCTCGATTGCAACATAAATGAGTGACAGACATATCGCCATCTGATTGACAAGAAAAGGGCAATAGTTTATTTTGAGGGGATGGAGAGCGATGACTTTTGATTCCAGAGCACTTTGTTGTATGCCTACATGGCATTTTTGTACATATTTTCTATTGGATATATTTGACATTATATGCCTATATGGCATTCTCATAAGCCTATATGGCTATTTTGTACCTATATTTCATACTTATATCAACATATATTGATGTATGCCTACATGGCTATTTGGTTAATACAAATCTTTTTTATCGATGGTGTCCATATTTTCATTCTAAATTCATAGTTCAATAGATATGAGTTACGTGTATTCAAGTGTATACTTTACAACTTACGTGTATACTTTGTGACTTATGTGTTTTCCAATGTATACTTTGTGACTTACTTGTTTTCATGCATATAACTTGTATTTGTGCATATACTTTGTATTAATTTGTGTATACTATGTATTCGTGTGTATACTTCAAGGCTTATGTGTTTTTGAGTACTTGTGCTTCCCTTTTTCACATGTACATGCTTGACTTATTCATGTGTATACTTATTAATTGGTTATCCCTAGCATTGATCATTGTTGTCCTTCATGGTTTGTCTTGAGTATTAATTGATTGATGCTAAACAACTTTATGTAAAATAAAAAAACATGTTTTCAAATGGTATTGCATGAAATGATTCATAAAAAGATTTTAGAAAGGATCCTTGATATTACAAAAATATATGTGTTTATAAACTTCAAGTGTGTAGTCACCCTTTGGTTCTTTCAAAGAAAAATCTGCCTATTCCACTGTTATACTACATAGTTAATTCAGATTTTGTATTGTGGAGCTATATTAAGCTACCACTCTCAAGACCAATGTAACAATGATACAAAATAATGTTTGAGACTACAAGAAGATATCGAAATGGCTAGTGTACTAGAAAAATTCTTATGATTTCTGAAGAATGTTAATAACTCTACTCAGTTAGCTTCTTTTTTCAAAATCATACAAATTGAACCCTGGCATCAATAGACTGTGTATATCAAGCTACCACAATTCAAGTTTCAACAATGAATATTTATCGTGCATGTTTTAAATGAAATTCAAGTTTATGGTGGTTTTTTTGTTTATATGATGTTATGTGATATTATAATCCTAATTCATGCTTCTAAGCTGCATATATATTGTTTTTTACATGTTTTTTGTACTAATGAACCTAAAACGAACTGAACCCCCATCCAAAAAAATTTGGCTGAACCGGTGAACCGAACCCCCGAACTTGAACCCAAACCTCTTCCAACACTCTTCATTTCACCTGCACAAACTTAATTGACCACCAAATTATGCTGCCCCCCTGACTTTACCCACTTTTACTCCCTCAAACCTCTCTTTTTCATTGAAAACCCCTCTTTTGCCAACTAGGGCATCATGCCATAACATACTTTTGACCTCCCCTATGCTTGCAAAAATTTTGAACACATCAAACTCCACAACCTCACTCTATTTCCAACCTATTCTAACTTATTCTCAAGAAATTTCTTCTTTTCACCTCTTCTAGCCTTGCTTTTAAGGCCTAAATTTTGAATTTTCAACATGGGCAACATTAGTAATCTCTTCCAATGCCTTTACCAATTCTATTTTCTTATACCTACTCCATATCCTACTTACATCAGGACCATTCCACCGAGACACAACCTAAAAAATAGGTGGAATGGCCTATTTCAACATATTACTCTCAAACTCTTGTATGAGCAAGTTCGTACTTGTTTCAGAAATCTACTTCTAAGTTGCTTGGAACTTAATATAATTCCACAATAATGGGTTCTAATCAAAGCTAAATCCATTCTACAATAGATTCAGATCATCTTAGAGAAATTTCCTATTGTATGAACCTATACATAGGCTGGAAATGAAGAAAATGCATAGAAATTAACAAAGAAACTAAGATATTCAATTGATATTCTCCTTCAAACTCTTCAACAACCACTAACTTCAAGTTTCCAATGATCATATGCTTTTTGTGTGGAAAAATCAGACTTCTCAACCATCATGTGTATGTTTCTCTTTTCGATTATTTTCCATGCCATCATAAGGGATCAAGTCGGTTGAACGTAGCTCAGAGAAATTATGTGTGTTTAGGTACGAAACAGGACCATGCCTAGCGTAAAATTACCTATCAGGATGCATTGGAGGAATTTATTTGGTCACACAAATTGCAAAACGAAAGTTGAACCACTTTGTAACTTTACATTGCTTGCATTTGACACTTTTTCCATCAAGTGAAAACATGACACCACAGGAAAAAGACTCTGAGATAATGAAAACCAAGAGAGGTTATTGTAGAGGGGCCCAACATGATATTGTAGGCTCATACAAAGAGTTTTTAAGTGTCACAATTTCTGATTAATAGCACTTTAAATATTTCTTTCAATTTGCATTTTGGACCCTTTAGGGATCGATCCGGTTGAATATAGCTTAGAGCGATTCCGCATGTTTGGGTGCGAAAGAGGACTAGTATAGCATAAAAATACCCATTCAAATGCATTGGAATAGTCCATTTGGTCACATGAGTTGTAGAATGAAAGTCGCACCACTTTGCAACTTTCAACTACTTTCATTTGACAACTTTTTCCCCAAGTGAAAATTCACCACCACGGGAAAATGCCTCCGAGATAGAAAAAATTGAGAGTGGCTATTGTAGAGGGGCCCTACACAATCTCATAGGACTAGAAGAGAAGTTTCTAAGCATCATGGTATCCGAGTAACAACATGCTAAAGTTTACAACCATTTTGCACTTTGGACCCTTAAGGGATTGATCCGGTTGAACGTAGCTCAAAGCGATTCCGCGTGTTTGGGTGTGAAAGAGGACCATACCTAGCATAAAAATACCTATTCGGATGTGTTGGAATAGTCTGTTTGGTCACACAAGCTGCAAAACAAAATTTTCACCACTTTGCAACTTCCAACTACTTGCATTTGACAACTTTTCCCCCAAGTGAAAACTCGCCACGATGGGAAAATTCCTCTGAGATAGAAAAAAATCAAAGAGGTTATTGTAGAGGGGCCCAACATGATCCCATAGGATCAGAAAAGAATTTTCTAAGCATCATGATAACAACATGTTGAACTTTACAGCCATTTTGCACTTTGGACGCTTAAGGGATCGATCTGGTTGAACGTAGCTCAGAGCGATTCTGCGTGTTTGGGTGCAAAAGAGGACCATGCCTAGTGTAAAAATACCTATTCAGACACATTGGAATAGTCTGTTTGGTCACACGAGTTGCAGAATGAAAGTTGCACCACTTTGCAACTTTCAACTACTTGCATTTGAAAACTTTTTCCCCAAGTGAAAACTCACCACCACGAGAAAATGCCTCTAAGATAGAAAAAACCAAGAGAGGTTATTGTAGGGGGGCCCAACACAATCCCATAGGATTAGACGATAAGTTTCTAAGCATCATGGTACCTAAGTAATAGCATGCTGAACTTTACAACCATTTTACACTTTGGACCCTTAAGGGATCAATCCAGTTGAATGTAGCTCAGAGCAATTTTGCATGTTTGGGTGTGAGAGAGAACCTTTCCTAGCATAAAAATACCTATCTAGATGTATTGGAATAGTTGTTTTGGTCACACGAGCTATAGAATGAAAGTTTCACCACTTCGCAACTTTCAACTACTTGCATTTGACAATTTTTTCCCCAAGTGAAAATTCACCACCATGGGAAAATGCCTCCGAGATAGAAAAAACTGAGAGAGGTTATTTTAGAGGGGCCCAACACAATTCTATAAGATTAGACAAGAAGTTTCTAAGAATCATGGTATTCGAGTAACAACATTCTGAAGTTTACAACCATTTTGCACTTTGGACCCTTAAGGGATTGATCTGATTGAATGTAGCTTAGAGAAATTCTACATGTTTGGGTGTGAAAGAGGACCATTCCTAGCATAAAAATACCTATTTGGATGAGTTGGAATAGTCCATTTGGTCACACGAGCTGCAGAATGAAAGTTGCACCACTTTGCAACTTTCAACTACTTGCATTTGACAACTTTTTCCCCAAGTGAAAACTTGCCACCACGGGAAAATTCCTTTGAGATAGAAAAAATTGAGATAGGTTATTGTAGAGGGTCCCAAGATGATGCCATAGGATGAAACAAGAAGTTTCTAAGCATCACAGTATCCGAGTAACCACATGTTGAAGTTTACAGCCATTTTGCACTTTAGACCCTTAAGGGATCGATCCGATTGAACATAGCTCCGAGCAAATCCATGTGTTCGGGTGTGAAAGAAGACCATGCATAGAATAAACATACCTATTTAGACACATTGGAATAATCTATTTGGTCACACGAGCTGTAGGATGAAAGTTGCACCACTTTGCAACTTTCAACTACTTGCATTTGACAACTTTTTCCCCATGTGAAAATTCGCCACCACAAGAAAATGCCTTCAAGATAGCAAAAACTGACAGAGGTTATTGTAGAGGGTCCCAACACAATTCCATAGGATTAGATGAGAAGTTTCTAAGAATCACAATATATGAGTAACAACATGTTGAAGTTTGCAACCATTTTGCACTTTTGACCCTTAGGGAGTCGATCTAGTTGAACGTAGCTCAGAGCGATTCCGCATGTTTGGGTTTGAAAAAGGACCATTCCTAGCGTAAAAATACCTATTCGGATGCGTTGGAATAGTCTATTTGGTCACTCGATCTGCAGAACAAAAGTTGCACCACTTTGCAACTTTGCACTGCTTGCATTTGACACTTTTTCCATCAAGTGAAAACTGGCACCATGAAAAACCACTTTGAGATAACAAAAAGAGAGAGAGGTTATTATATAGGGGACCAACATGATTGGGCCCCTTAGAAGGAGATTTCGTAAGTGCCATGGTTTCTATGTAATACCCCATCAAAGATTGCTTCCATTTTGCACTTTGGACCCTTAAGGGATCGAGCCGGTTGAATGTAGCTCAGCGCAATTGTGGTCTCTTTTCAATGGAATTAGGTGGGTAGTAGACTTAACTCTGTTTTAGTTTTGGTTTGGTTGGATTTCAAGTGATTTTGTGCATTTTAGAAGCCAATTACTGAGGGTCAGTCTGTATACCCTGTTTTAATAGAATCTTTCAGGTACTCTATTTTACTGAGGTGTCTTAAGAGGGTTGGTCTGTATTTAAGGATGTTGCATTAATTTTTTGAATGAGATTCTCTTCGATGGCTCATAAATCAACATTTTCTGCAAGGAGAGACCAATCAATTTTTAGTAGTTTACTTACAGATACGCAAAGTAAAAGAAGAAAAAGAAAGAGCATCCAAAATGGAAATGAAATGAAAATAGATGGAAGGAACTTACAGGTAGGCATGGAAGTCTCTCAATTTAGTCACCCCTGGTCATACATCTTCGCTGGGAGTTCCAAGGTACGTATTGCACACAACACCTCTCATGAATAGAATATCTTGAAAATTGAGATGCTCTTATAATGTCTACATCATAGGTGCTTGTGATAAGGTTAACTTCAAATGAATAACTTGAAATTATCTCACCAAGCTTCACACGCACTTTTGTAATGGCTTAAAATCATAATTGAGATTTTTCAATATCATCAAAATAAGGATGTTGCATTGCTTTTCTAGATGAGATTCTCTTGGATGGCTCATAAATCTGCATTTTTTGCAAGGGGACACCAATCAATGTTTAGTAGGTTACATACAAATAAATAGGAAAAGTAAAAGAAGATGATAACATTGCCATCAAAAAAATTAATGTGCATACAATTATAAAATTAATAATAACCAATGTGCATATACTTACAAATTAATGTGCATACAAGTATAAAATTAATAAGAACCAATGTGCATATACTTACAAATTAATCCAACAAAGCATCTGGGTCTACTCTACTCTTTATTGTGTCAAGTATTGCCTCATGGTCAGACTCACAGACCTTCCACAAGGTCTTGTTCAAAGGTCTACCCCCATATTTGGTCAAACAAACATTACTATAAGGTTCGAGTAATGAAGAATCTTACAATGCGTGTGAAAGTCCTTAAACAACCAATGTTTAACACCCTTATGTGGGTACCTTCTAAGCCATGTTCCAATAACCACAACTGATCCTATAGGGTATTCGATGTTTTCTCCATCTATAATTGGGGCCTCCGATTTCTTTTTGGCCTCGACACAATGACACAAGTAATAGTTTGTTCCCTCTTTGTTCTCTTCATCTGCAATAACTACATAAACATGCCTTGCATTGATATGTGCAACAAATCTCTTGAAATTACTCAACATTAAGAATACACTACAAAGTAAGATAACAATAGGGAATTTCAACAACTAAGCAAGTAGATATATTACCTGGTTGAACTAGATCTAATACGTGGTCAAAGTCGGCCGATGATTCCATTTGTGTCAGTTCCAATGTCGTCAGAGGGTGATACGTGTGAAGTTGGCTAAGATAACTTGTCAACCATTTGTCAACCCACTCCCCTAACTCACAATCATTCCATTCTTTCATTGTACATGAAGAAAAAAAGCATGCCATCTTTCGTGTATCGATATTCCATGAACTTGCATTTGAGCTAAGGAAAGAGTGTAGCTCACTCGAACCTGTTAGTGTACAACAATCCTCATATGGTGGAATGTTAGTATCATCCATCAACCAAAATAATCTATGAATTGAAGACGTACCTTCATTACCTAGACCCATTGAAGCATTACACCACTCGACAATTGATCTTGCATCTGTCAACTTTGCACTATCTTTATACTTTAACTCTTCTCTTGCTAATGCTCTATTCACGCATGCTCCTGCACCATCATGCTCTACCTTTCCATTCCCGATCTCACAAAAGTTCCACATATGCTGAACACTTGTAATGACATGCATCCTGTACAACTAGTAGAACATGCACAAGTTCTTGAATTGTGTTGCATAGTTATCTTACCATATTATAGTTCAACTGTATGCTATGCCCCTCTGAACCAAACCATTGTAGAACATATGGAAGCAACCTTGTACGAACTCTAGATAATGTGTGTGATCATCACTAATGTAAAATTGGTACTCCCTCAATACCTTCCTTTGGTCCTTTGTACTATTATATGCATGAATGAATTCTATGTGCACAAATATCAAAACCTATGTGGAGTTGTAATAATGTGACTGCACCTCACGCTGTGGCTGTAGAGTGTAGTTCTCTATAAATTCAACCACTAATACTATGTTGCCAACTGGAAAGGTGTGCTTGCATAGCTTGAATTGTGTGTCCAACCATTAGGCTCTATGGGTATGCATTGTATACTCAAATAGTATATTGTCACAAAAGATGGACATAAACTAATCCACTGAAATCTTCTCAATAACCAAATCACACCTTTTTTCTTGAGACCCATCTTTTCTATCATATTCCATTGTTTTATACATCTCGAACTCTACTAGTTTATGTCCCACCTCATTTGTACTTTCCATATGTTGACATACTGGCATACGATGGAAGCCACCGCAATGCTCACCTGAACCATCCAAGCATGTTGTCCTGTGGAATATTTGGCCATCCTCTATTTCACATAATTTTTTTGATAAGAACTCTCTTGAAGATTTTGGTGGGGCTTCTATGCCACAATCCAATAAAACATCATTAGTATGCAAATCTAAACATATAGAATGATAGAAATCATAATGGTTAGAGAATTTAATATTTAGTCTACAACAACAAGTAGTGCATGTGTGATTCATCTTGACATAAAAAGGTTTAAGAATTTCAAAAATCATTTGACAAATACTAATTTGAATATAATCATTTTGAAATTTATGAAAAAATTAGGTTTGAGTCATATCCAAAAAATGCTTTGGATGTGGCTCATAGTTCTAACTATCGATTCTCCTTCTTACCACATCCCTTTTATTCGGAGATGGACTTGTGTTATTCTTCCAATATTCAATTAGTGTTCTCAAGGCTTCAACAAATTCTTTATCTTTTTGTGGTAGTCTCCTCGAGAATGTCCATAATTCATTTGAATCAGTGACCTCAATTCTTTCTCGCCTTTGAACAACTCTTGATAAAGTTTTTCTACTAATTCTCATTTGTTCACTCGTCTTTTTAATGAGACGAGCTCTCTTTTTTTGACAACTTACCAAAGTCAATGTAACGACACAACGGGTGACATTACTATCCTTTGAGCGTGAGGTCCTACCCACACTCTCATAAGCATCCATTAGATTCTTCACAATAGTGTTTACACTTGATGCATTTGATGTTCTCAACCCAAGAGTCTTCATGATGTTTCTCTACTTTACACCCGTCATCATTTCAACAAATAGTTGACATCTTGCGGTCTCATTTAGCCTTTCAAATAATAATTTCCAAATCTTATCAGCGTATCTTCTACAAGTGTGTGTTGAAATATTATCTTCCATGTGCTGCAAAATATCCTCATCAATATTAATCAAATACTTTGGCTTTCTACGTAATATTGTAGGTGGTGTTCTCCTAGGTACATACATCTCAAAATTAGGAATTTCATCAATATTTAATTGAGGTGAGCTAGATTGTGTACCTTTGATCGAGGGTGGAGTAGAATACATACCTTGAGGTTCATCTGGGGATGATGGCATACCTTCTTTGTCAAATCCGAGTGATGATGTTCTCTCCACTTGAGATGCGTTGCATGGTGTCCATCAATATTCACTTGCGGTAGATGGTGTCCCTCCATATTCACTTGTGGTAAATGGTGTCCCTCCATATTCACTTGTGATAGATGGTGTCCCTCCATGTTATCTTGTTCTTAATGGTGTCCCTTCATATTCACCTGAAATAGAGGGTGTGTCTCCAACTATGGTATCCAAATCTGTCTTACCACGATGCTTTCACATTCATGCCTTTTGTGCTGCCAATTCCTTTTCTCTTTTTGATGGTTGAGGTTCCTCTTCAATTGGCTTGTTTTTTTCAATCATTTCCAATTTCTTATTTTCACGATATGCCGCCACCCGATCTCTCTCCTTTTGTTTGAAGGTTTTATACTCTTCGTTTGTTAGTTTCTTCCTTGTTCATTTCTTTTGACATGGTGGATAATTTTACCTATAGCATGGTAATGAGATGAATATTAGTTCCTCAAAAATGTATCCATTCAAATAAATCAAAACATATGTCATTCAAGGCTTCATAAAGAATACTTACAATCATCCTGTACAAGAGTATTTCTAGCATCTATAGATAAAGGTCACATGGATTTTTTCAATGGAATGCCTTAAAGAGATGTGGTAATGTGGCATGCCATGATTGCAATATAGGCTCAAAATGGAAGCATGGACAATCCATGTGGTATGCACATCCATAATAAAGGATTGAGAAATGATGTTTTATTTTACTTCCTTAAAACTTACGTCATATATATGTGTATACAAAATGTGGAAGTATACACGGTGCAGGAGAACCATGAATGTAAATTGGCCCATTCCACTCACTGTGATTATTGTAATTGATGGAATGGGTCTGCATCATCAATAAATAGGTGAGGGATTTTTTTTTGTGTGCAAGGGAGTTCTAAAAGAGTGTTGGGCATGAAGCCCTAGAGTGAAATTTTGAGTCTTCCATGAGATTTTGAGTGGTTTTGATATGCTAAAGTGTGTTTTATGTTGGGGCAGCATGGTTTGTTGTTGAATTGAGTTTGTGCAGGAAATTTTAGATCTTTTTTAAGTATTCATAAGGTTGTGTGAGGGTTGGATGAGTTTTTTTCAATAAACCCCTAGTTTCTTGGGTAAAAAGGAGGGTTTTATGATTCGACATTTTGGTGAGTAATTTTCTGAAAAAAAATGGTGGAATCCTTGGTTTGATAACATATAGATTGCTACCCAATGTAGTTTGGTGTTTTGGAAAATTATTTAAGATAAGTTCTTTTGTAAAAGAGGCCTAATTTGAGGCCTAGTTGGTCTAGAAATCTAGTTTTGATGAAGTTGTAACAAAGAATCCTATTGTGGATTGTTGATATGTTATTGTGTGCATTGTTGGGACTTTGAGAAGGGTCAGGTATTGGTCTGAGAAGACCTTCTCTAAGAGATATACTTGGTTGAGTGAGTTAGCTATGCTATAAGGATGATTGTTGAATTGGTGAAAGTGAAGAATTTTATGAATTGTTAATTGTGAATTTTTGTTGTTGGTTGAATTTGTGTTGATCTGTATTATAGGACCTCCCCTAATTGCATCAATACACAAGGTAAGTCAATTTTGAAATAAAAAAATGCCTCAAAGAGATGTGGTTTTGGTGCACTAGGGGGTTTGAGAGTCTAAGAAGGTTCATTATGACTACTCCATGATCTAGGCTTTGTAGTTTAGTGGAATAGGTTAGTTTTAGGCTTTGTACCTTGTATGTATGTTGTTTTGTGTAGGGGAAAACAAGAATCCATCATTTGGTTGTTGTCCTCTCAAGAAATACAAAAGTTTTCCAATGAAAATGGATGGTTACAAGTTGGTGATTGAGGAAAGAGAATTCAATGAGATTGTAAGTTTGTTCCTAAAGGTAGTGGAAGAGCATGTGAAGGTTTGTAGTATGCCTTTCTAATAAACCCTCATTTGGAAAGCTTGTTTGGGAGCATAAAGTAAGGGTTTTGTTGAACAACATTTATTTGAGCCTTTCCTTTCCTAAAATTAGTTGAATATGGTGTTTCCTGACCTAGCTAAATATTTTTTGGAGTTATTAGGTGTTTTGGTGATGATTTTAGGATACTTCATTTGTAAATTTGGCCTAATTTGAGGCTTATTATAGCATTCAGTCAAGTTTTTGATGTTTGTTTCAAAACAAGTTTAACTGACATTAAGGTATTTGAATGTATGTCAAAATGGGATTCAGATTGTGCCTTTAGTTTTTAAAGATACAAAATGACTGAAGATGGATCACCTAATTTAAGGGTTTGGTGACCTTGTAATATGGTGGTTATTTGCTACAAGGACTGAATCTGATAAAAAAGTGAAAAGGTTGTTTTTTTATGATTGGAAACTATTTAAAAGATGTTGGAAAATATGTCTCAATGCTTAGTAGAAGTTAGAAAGGATAGCTTGTGAAATTTAATGTTTTGAGCAAAGTTGTCTCCTTGTGTAAAATGATGTTATAACTACAAGAATTAAAGATCTTGATGGATCAATGGTTTGTGAATGTGTATTTGGTTTATTTCAATCAATAACATGATGATTACAGTGTCTTGGATGTTTTGATAAAGTTTGATAGCAAGAATCCATGATTTGTTGTTATTTTTCCATGTAAGTTGCATTGAAGAGTGAATTAGTGAATCATGAAGGAATTGAATGGTTATGAGTTTCTAATTAGGTTTATGCTATGTTACAATCAATTTTATGATGGTTAATCTATTTTTGAGTCTGACAAAGAGTTGGAGCCAAGTTCTAATATTTTGTGGAAATATGAAATAAAGTGAAATTGAAGGATTTTGATGAAAAGATGTTTGAGTTTGTTGGTTGATCTTCTCCAATTTAAGTTAGGGTTAGAAGTACCCTTGATGATTTGGGGATCCTGGTAGATTCTCTGCAAGAAAGACATAATAGACTGAAAGAAAATGTGTAAAGACACCACATACCTAAAAAACTAGAGCTTCAAATAGAGGAGTTCAACCTAATTATGTAGCCTTTGATTCTTCTTTCTTCAAACTCCTCAACAATTTGAAATTTTCAAAATCTTGTTCCCCTTCAAACTTCAATTGTATATCACTTTTGAATGGAATTGAGACTTGAATTGATATTATATGCCTTTCAATGTGAAAACTCTGCTATTTCATGCAAAGGTGGTGGAAAGATCAGGAAAAAGGTGGTGGAATGTGAAAAACATGCGTGCACACTTCACAACATCATCACAAAGCGTCTTTTTGTCATCGTACGCAAAGAACTAGGAGAATATACAAAATGTGGGCCTTGAGATAATTGGTATATTTATTTTTCTTACCATTTTTCGGGCAAGAAAAAATGCACTCGCATTATAATGTGAGCACGTTATTTCTTGCTAAAACAACCATATCTCTACTTCTTCAAAATGCACTCGCATTATGTGAAAGATGATTTTTTAATAGATTTATTTTCTCTCTCTTTATCCATACCCTCTACCCTAATTCTATATCTCTCCCTGTACCCTTATAGAGTGGGATAGAGGGAGAGAGTGAGATAGAGGGAGAGAGAGAGAGTGGGAGAGATGGAGATAGAGAGGGAGGGCAAGAGGGGGAGAGTGGGAGAGTGGGAGTGAGAGAGAGTGGGAGAGAGTGGGAGAGTGAGAGAATGGGAGAGTGGGAGAGTGGTAGGGAGAGGGAGAGTGGGAGAGAGGGCGAGAGAGAGGGAGAGGAGGTAGGAGGGAGAAATTTGAGAGAGAGGGGGAGTGGGAGAGAGATAGAGGGTAGAGGGTTAAGAGTTAAGTGTTTAAGGGTTAAGGTTTTAAAGGGTTAAGGGTTAAGGATAGAGGGGAGAGAGATAGGAGTGAGTGAGTGAGTGAGAGAGAGATACCTGAGAGAGAGAGGGGGTAGTAGGGAGAGTCTCAACCCTTAAACCATCCTCCCTTTACCCTATAAACACTTAAACACTCAACCCTAAACCCTCAACCCTCAACCCTTAAACCCTCAACCGATATACCCTCTTAATCCCTCAACCCTTAAACCCTAATTCCTAAACCCCTATACCCTCTTAATCCCTCAAGCCTCAAGTTTCAACACTTAAACCATAATCCCTCAACCCTCAACCCTCAATCCTCAAACACTAATCCCTCAACCCTTATACCCTCTTAGTCCCTCAACCCCTATACCCTCTTAATCCCTCAACCCTCAACCCTTAAACCCTAATCCATAAACCCCTATACCCTCTTAATCCCTCAACCCTCAACCCTCAAACCTTAAGCCCTAATCCCTAAACCTCTATCCCCTCTTAATCTATCAACCCTAAACCCTCAACCCTTAAACGCTAATCCCTTAACCCTTATACCCTCTTAATCCCTCAACCCTCAATCCTCCTCAACCCTCAACCCTCAACCCCTATACCCTCTTAATCCCTCAACCCTCAACCTTCAACCCTTAAACCCTAATCCCTCAACCCCTGTACCCTCTTAATCCCTCAACCCTTAACCCTTAAAACCTAATTCCTCAACTTCTATACCCTTTTAATCCCTCAACCCTCAAACCTTAAACCCTAATCCATCAACCCCTATACCCTCTTAATCCCTCAACCCTCAACCCTCAACACTTAAACCCTAATCCCTCAACCCCTATACCATCTTAATCCCTCAACCCTCAACCCTTAAACCCTAATCCCTCAACCCCTATACCATCTTAATCCCTCAACCCTAAACCCTCAACCCTTAAACACTAATCCCTCAACCCCTATCCCCTCTTAATCCCTCAACCCTCAACCCTTAAACCCTAATCCATCAACCCCTATACCCTCTTAACCCCTCAACCCTCAACCCTCAACCATTAAACCCTAATCCCTCAACCCCTATACCCTCAATCTCTCAACCCTCAACCCTTAAACCCTAATCCCTCAACCCCTATACCTTCTTAATCCCTCAACCCTCAACCCTCAACCCTTAATACTTAATCCCTCAACCCCTATACCCTCTTAGTCCCTAAACCCTCAACCCTCAACCCTCAACCTTTAAACCCTAATCTATCAAATCCTAAACCCTCTTAATCACTTGACACTTAAACCCTAATCCCTCAACTCTTATACCATCTTAATCCCTCCATCCTCAACCCTCAACCCTTAAACTGTAATCCCTCAACCCCTATACCCTCTTAATCCCTCAACCCTCAACCTTCAACCCTTAAACCGTAATCCCTCAACCCCTATACCCTCTTAATACCTCAACCCTCAACCCTCAACCCTTCAACCCTAGTCCCTCAACCCCTATACCCTCTTAATCCCTCAAGCCTCAAGCCTCAAACCTAAAACCCTAATTCCTCAACCCCTATACCCTCTTAATCACTAGTAATCCCTCAATCCTCAACCCTTAAACACTAATCCCTCAACCCTCAACCCTTAAACCCTAATCCATCAACCCTTATACCCTCTTAATCCCTCAATACTCAACCCTTAACCCTAATTCATCAAACCCTATACCCTCTTCATCCCTCAAACCTCAACCTTCAACCCTTAAACCCTAATCCCTCAAAACCCTATGCCCTCTTAATCCCTCAGCCCTCCAACCCATTCAAGCCCTAATCCCCGGCCCTATACCCTCTTTAATCCCTCGACCCTCTGACCCATCAACTCTTAAGCCTAATCCTCAACCCCTTAAAGCCCTAATCCCTCAACCCATATACCCTCTTAATCCCTCAACCCTCAATTATTAACCCCTAATCCCTCAACCCCTATAATCCCTCAATCCTCAACCCTCAACCCTCAACCCTCAACCCTCAACCCTTGAGCCCTAATCCATCAATCCCTATAACCACTTAATCCCTCAATGCTCAACCCTCAACCCTTAAAACCTAATCCCTCAACCCCTATACCATCTTAATCCCTCAACCCTCAGCCCTTAAAACCTCATCCCTCAACCCCTATACGCTCTTAATCCCTCTACCCTCAACCCTTGAACCTTAAACCCTAATCCCTCAATCCCTATATCCTCTTAATTCCTCAACCCTAAACACTCAACCCTTAAACCCTAATGCCTCAACCCCTATACCCTCTTAATCCCTCAACCTTGAACCCTGAACCCTTAAACCTTAATATATCAACCCCTATACCCTCTTAATCCCACAACCCTCAACCCTCAACCCTTCAACCCTAATCCCTTGACCCTTATACCCTCTTCATCCCTCAATCCTCAACCCTCAACCATTAAACCATAATCCCTCAACCCCTATACCCTTTTAATCCCTCAAACTCGATACCCTCTTAAACCCTCAACCCTCAACCCTCAACCCTTATACCCTAATCTGTTTATACCCTCTTAATCCCTCAACTCTCAACCCTAAACCCTTAAAACCTAATCCCTTAATGCCTATACCCTCTTAATTCATCAAACCTCAACCCTCAACCCTTAAACCCCAATCCCTCAACCCCTATACCCTCTTAATCCATGAACCTTGAACCCTAAACCCTTAAACCCTAATCCCTCAACCCCTATACCCTTTGAAACCCCTAACCCTCAATCCTTAAACTGTAATCCCTCAACCCCTATACCCTCTTAATCCCTCAATGCTCAATCCTCAACCCTTAAATCCTAATCCCTCAACCCCTATACCCTCTTAATTTCTCAACCCTCAACCATCAACCATCAACCCTCAACCCTTAACCCTTAAACCCTAATCCCTCAACCCCTATACCCTATTAATACCTCAACCCTCAACCCTCAAGCCTTGAGCCCTGATCCCTCAACCCTCAACCCTTAAACCCTAATCCCTCAACCCCTATACACTCTTAATCTCTCAACCCTCAACCCTTAAACCCTAATCCCTCAACCCCTATACCCTCTTAATCCCTCAACCCTCAACCATCAACTGCTAAAACCATAATCCTCAACCCCTATACACTCTTTAATCCTCAAAACCTCAACCCTAAACCCTAATCCTCAGCCCTCTTATACCCTCTAATCTCTCAACCCTCAACCCCAACCCTTAAACCCTAATCCCTCAACCCCTATACCCTCTTATTCCCTCAACCCACAACCCTCAACCCTTAAACCATAATCCCTCAACCCCTATACCCTCTTAATCCCTCAACCCTTAAACCCTAATCCATTTATACCCTCTTAATCTCTCAACCCTCAACCCTCAACCCTTAAACCCTAATCCCTCATCCCCTATACCCTCTTAGTCCCTCAACCCTCAACCTTCAACCTTTGAACCTGAATCCCTCAACCCCTATACCATATTAATCCATT
>CM021100.1:721317954-721349365 GCA_007115665.2 Sequoiadendron giganteum
TACTAATACCTCAACCCCTATACCCTCTACCCTATAAATTGGACCCTCAACTCTAATCCCCCAACCCTATACTCTCAATCCTCTACCCTCAACCCTAAACCCTCAACCCTTAAACCCTCAACCCTCTACCATCTACCTTATAAACCCTTAAACACTCAACCCTAAACCCTAAACCCTAAACCCTATACCCTTAAACCCTCTACCATCTATCCCCAATCGTATACCCTCTACCGTCAACCCTAATCCCTCAACCCTTAAACCTACTTAGTAAACTCTCTACCCTAATCCCTCAACCCCTATACCCTCTACCATATACATTGGAACCTAAACTCTAATCCCCCAACCCTATACCCTCAATCGTCCACCCTAAACTTTAAACTATCTACCCTCTACTCTCTACCGTATACATTAAACACCCAACCCTCAATTCTCAACCCTCAACCCTTAATCCATTAATACTCAACCCTAAAACCCTAAACCCTCAACCTCGATACCCTCTACCCTATACATTGGACTCTTAACCCCAATCCTTAAACCATATGTACCCTCAACCCTAATCCCTAATCCCTCAACCCTATACCTTCAACCCAATACCCTAATCCCTCAACCTTATAGGTCATCAACCCTATACCCTATATTCTCAACCCTCTGCCCTATACATTGGATCCTCAAACCTCATATATCTATGGACCTCCCTCTTCTTCTCTCCTTCTCTCTATCCATCCATCCATCCCTCTCTACCCTAATCCATTAACCCTAAACCCTAAACCCTTAAACCCTTAAACACTCAACCCTCAACCCTCAACCCTTAAACCCTAAATTCTTAAACCCTCTACCCTCTACCCTCTACCCTCAACCCTCAACACAATACCCTCTACCCTAAACCCTAATCCCTCAAACCTTACATCCTTAGATCCAAAATCTCTACCCTAATCTCTAAACCCTCAACCCTTAATCCCTCAACCCTTACATCCTCAACCCTCAACCCTCAACCCTTAAACCCTAACCCCTCAACCCCTTTAACCTCTACCCTATTCATTGGACCCTCAACCCTAATCCCTCGACCCTATACCCTAAATCCTCTACCCTCAACCTTAAACCCTTAACCCTCAACCCTCAACCCTCAACCCTTAAACCCTAAAATATAGTTAAACCCTAAAATATAGTTAAACCCTCTACCCTCTACCCTCTACCCTATACATTAAACCCTCAATCCTCAACTCTCAACCCTCAACCCTTAATCCCTCAACCCTCAATCCTTAAACTCTAAACCCTAAAACCTCAACCCCTATACCCTCTACCCTTTACATTGGACCTTCAACCTAATCCTTCAACCATATACCCTCAAACCTCAACCCTAAACCCTCTACCCTCAACCCTAAACCCTCTACCCTCAACCCTAAACCCTTATCCCTAAACCCTTCAACCCTAAACCCTTAAACCTTCTACCCTATACCCTCAACCCAATACCCTCTACCATTGACCCTAATCCCTAATCCCTCAAACCTCAACCCTTAAACCCTAATACCCTGGAAACCATCAACCCTATAGGTCCTCCACCCTAATCCCTCAACCCCTATGAATTTCTCTCTATCTATAAATCTCACCTCTCCCTCCCTTCCTCTCTCCTACCCTCTCTAATTGTTTCTATCTACCCTCTCCCTCTTTCTACATACCTCTCATTCAATCAATCCCTACCACCCTCTCTCACTCCCTCTATCCATCTCTCTCTATGTCCCTACCAGTCTCTCCCTCTCTCTCATGTCTCTCCCCCCCACCCCTTCTCTCTCTCAGTTCTCTCCCTCTCAAAACCTACCTAGGTAACTCTCTCTCTCCCCTCTCTCTATCTATCTCTCCCACCCTACATAGATAAGTACCTCTCACTCCACCCCATCTTTCTCTACCTCTATCAAGTCACTTTGTCCCACAACCTCTCCCTCTCTTAGGTCTCTCACTCACACTCCCTCTCTCTCTCTCACTCCCTCTCTCTCACACTCCCTCTCACTACCTATCTCTCAAGTCTCTCCCTCTCACCCCCGCTCACACTCTCAAGTCTTTCCCTTTGGCACCCTACCTACATAACTCTCTGTTTCTCTTTGTCTCACTCTCCCCCTTCACACTCTCAAGTCTCTCCCTTTGGTACCCTACCTACATAACTCTCTCTTTCTCTCTATCTCTCTCTCCCCCCTCTCTCTATCTCCCTCTCCCTCCCTCTCCCTCCCTCTATCCCTCCCACCTTACCTAGCTAAGTCCCTCTCACTCCAACCCCTTCTCTACAATTCCATCTCTTAAACTCTCACTTCCACCCCCTCTTCCTCTCTCTAGATTCTCTCTCTCTTAAAATTCTCACTCCCTCTAAAGACATACGTAAATACATACATAACTACATAAATACAAGCATAATATATATGTAAATATAATCCTACATCAATACAAGCATACATACATACATGTGTCGATACAATCTTACATACATATAGGCATACATATAATATACATGCATTATTACATACATATATACATACATACATACATACATACAAGCATGCATACATGCATACATACAAACATTAAAATATATCATCATACATTCAATAGAGTGGAATTTAACATAAAGGAAGACATAATGTGAGTGTGTTATAATGCGCTCGCATTATGTCTTGGTTGACATGTTTCCTGCAGAAGCAAAAAACTATGTCAAAACTGAGATATAACACGAGTGCATTATAATGCGCTCACGTTATATCTTTCTTTGGGAATCCCCAAGCCTTATGATTGGTATTTTCCTTAGAATACCAATCCAAAGGCTTGGAGGGAATTCCTAATGACCAGAGATGTGTTTTTGGAAATTCTACAATATTTCACATAATCGAGTTCATGCGCACTATCAGGATTGTACATGGTTCAACATAAAACAAATCAAACCAGGGATAACTTTAAGAAATCCCCCCCTCAGAAAAGGTGTAAAATCCTGAAAAATCTTTCCTTTTATTTGAAAAAAATATTAATTTTCTTGGTGAATCTTATGCACAGTATTAAAAAAATTGTAAAATCCTGGTGAATCTTAATGAATAATTTGTAAAACATAATAATTGCTAAAAGGATTAGTTACAATGGCAAATATCTCCTTTAAAAGTTTACATAGTTGGTCGACGCAGTTGCCCCATATATATATATATATTTTTTAATATTGAAGTAGGGGCCCGGGGGCGGCAGCCACTGGTGGGATCAAGGGGTAGTGCCCCTTGTGGGGGTTAAGGGGGTAGAGTCCCCTTGTGGGGGTTGAGGGGGCAATGCCCCCTCATGGGGTCCAGGGATAGCAACCCCAATGTGCTCCTGTCGCGATACAAGTGAGGTCAAGGGGCTCTACCCCTCGCCACCAGGTATAAATTCACTATTGAAAATGCATTGGAGCACACATGGATGAAGTGTTTTTAAAAAATCTCACTTGATAAGTAAGACTAAATGAAACTTGAAAATTTTACCATCGATTAACTTTTAAATCAGACGGTTGAAAGTTCATTCCATGAGCGAATATCGGCATGAGTGAACATCATCGATGGGACACTTAGGGATGTCTCGCCAATACAAAGATGATGATGTATGTCATGAACTATTGGCAACATTGAATGGTGGAGATCAAATAGAGCTTTGATTGGATGTCTTTCCGGGAGCTTTGCGCGAATATTGTAGATTCCCTTCATGATTCTCCAGAATCATGCAAGTGGTGTACCTGTGCCTTGGTGGACCCTAGGTGGAGTATGGAAGCCTTATCAGCGTGAGTGAACATCATCGGTGGGAAACTTAGGGATGTCCCACTGATATAACGATGATGACATATGTCATGAAATATTGGAAATAGTGAACGGTGGAGATCAAACAGAGCTTTGATCGCAAGTCTTTTCGGGAGCTTGGCATGAATATAGTAGATTCCCTTCTTGATTCTCCAAAATTACACAATATTACTGGCGAATATTATTAATATTTTTAAATTTTACTATATAAACTACTGACGAATTAGTGCCAATGACGCATCATTTACATGGCGAATTAATCGAGATGAATTTTTTTTTTAAAAAAAACCTAGCGATTCAGTCTTCATTTTAGCTTGTATTATTTGCCATTTTTGGAGCTCCCAATTTCTATTATTCGCCAATTGGTGAAGATTCACCACTAAATTTTTCCCTGAATCAAACATCTGGGTAATGTTACGTTCTCTTTTAGCTATCCAACAATGTATTTTTTTCACTTTGTAACAATGTTAAGCCTTTCATCCATAATTTCTTTTGTTTGTATGTCTCTTTTTTTCCAAAAAGTTGTGTTTGGTGTTTTATTCATTATAAATTAACCACTCATCACAATTTCAAATAAATTACATTTTTAGAAACTAGACTCCATTCTACAATTTTTATTTTATTTTAAAAAATTCAATTATTTTCCAAAATTTGTAGGGGTAGCATGGCCAAAATTCTATTTTTCAGGAAGTGCCCACTTCGAAAATTAGTAAAAAATCAAATATTCATTAAAAAAATATCAAAAAAATCATGCATCAACTACATACTGCTAGCTAACTTTTGACTATAGTGATTTTAAAAATAATAAAAAAAAGTACACCGTGCTAGGGTTGTATAAGAGTTGCTATGTTATGTTTTTCTGACAAAAACAACACCAATTTTTGTACGTCCCTCATTTGAACCCCTTAATCTCAACCAATTTAAAAATAAATTAGTTGTTTAGAAAGTAGACTCAGAGCACTTCGATCCTTTTTTTTGTTCCATCTCAAAATTTTGAGTGTAACTATCCTCAATTTCACGTCCAAGGTCAGTATTTCCTGATTTTAGAAAAAAGGTGTCCACTTAAGTCCCCTTTTTGGGAACCATCTTGGTGCACTTACCTGTAGGTGAATCAGATATATATGAAAAATATATTTTGGTATTTTGTGTGGTAGTGACATATGATAAGATTTTTTGGATGGAAATTATGCAAAAGTAAAGTGAATGCAGAGCAGAGTAGAGTATTAATTCAGATCAGTATGAAGTGTGTAAAGTTTGTATTTTGAGCTTCAATTGAATTATAATTCATGCTAATGGTAGATGTAATTAGAATAGTTCAAAACTTGGCTATGTTCCAAAATCTCTTCTATCTATCTCTTCTTTTAGTGGGCAGTGTTTCTACATGTAGTGAACACTTTTGTAGTATAATATAACTAGCTATAATATATTTTGAGCTAATGCTCACTGCAGTTTTTCTCATTTTGGGTTTTCCACGTAAAAATCTGGTGTTCATGTGTTATTTGATGTTGTTGGTTGTTTTCATGATTTCATTCATTAATTGAAGTTGAATATACTATGAGGATTGAACACTTAAATTTTTGAGTGGTTTAAAAGAATACTGATTCACCCCCCCTCTCAGTATTTTAGGTGTTCAAAAGTTGGTATTAGAGCTTGGTTCCTTGGAAGGAGCTTAACCACTTTGGGAGCATCTTGGAGGTTGAACATGTGCTGTTAGAAGACTACCGATTCCTTTGGAAGCGGTTCCTATAAGTGGAATCACAAAAGAAGATTGTATATTTGACATAAATAGAAAACTGAAAAAAACTAAAGGTGAAAGACAAGATCTAAAAGAAAATGTCAAAAAAGTTGATGAATGCATCAAAAAATTGAGAGAGAAAATCAAGAAATACAAAGAAATACATAAGGAAGTTAGTGAACAATTGAAGCAAAAAAATGAAACAATTTATGGTCTAAAGGTGCAAGTTGAAGAAAAAAAGAATTGAAGAATGTATGAATTCAATGGTGAAAAGTAAATTTGAAGAATGCATAAAGCTTGAACAAGAAGTTCTAAATCTGAGATCAGATCTTGAAAAAGAAAGGAGTCATGAAGAAAAATTCAAGATGATCCCTATAAAACTTGATGAAATGATTAAAAGTTATAAAGGACCTAAAGACAAAGGTGGATTAGGGTTTGAGATAGGAGAAAGCTCAAAGAGAGATCAAAATACAAACCGGACTGAAAAAGAAGATTGAAGACAAGAAGAACAATGGAAAGTAGGTCCAAAATCAAAGGAATGAAGCTAGAAGACCACCAGTCAAACAACCAAATGCACAAAGGTACCCATCTTTTAATGGTTTCCATTATTCAAGTGCAATAAATTTGGACATAAGGCTATGGAATGTATAAGCAAAATGAATCATCATGTTCAATCTTTTCTTGATCAATGGTTTACATGCAAAAGATTTGGTCATAGATCTAATGAATGTAGAAGATAAATGACAAATGGTTATAACAATGGTAGAATGGTTAAATATTTCAATGGCTATTGTTATATATGCAATCAATTTGGGAATAAAGCTAACCAATGTAGATCTAGAATGAATGAAAGTAAGATTGGTCAAAATAATTTCATATGCTACAATTTCAATAGGTTTGGACACATGGGTAAGTGCACCAAGATGTGACACAAAAATGGCTCTTAAGATGTTAATTTTTTTTTGAAATCAACAAAATATGATGTGCACAAGAAAATGAAGATAGTTACACTCAAAATTTGAAGATGTAGAAACAACAAGAGTTGAAGTGCTCTGAGTCTAGTTTCTAAGCTACTATTTTTTTGAAATTAATAAATATTAAGGGTTTCAAAAAGGGGGGCCCAAAATAGGTCCCATTTTTATCAAGAAAATAACATAGTGTTTGAGGCCCCCCCCTTTTTGATTAACTTTCTTTTAGAATTTTAAAAATCTGAAAGGTGAGAAATTAGCTAACATCGTTTAGTTTATCCCCATTCTTTAGGCTAATTTTTTTAATGAATATATAATATTTTATGAATTTTTGAATGGGACACATACTGAAAAGTTGAAATTTGAGCATGCTCCCCTCTAGTGATTTTTTAGTGGCTAATATTCGCCAATTGGCTAATAGTTAAAATTTGAGAATCCAAAATTGGCTAATAGTTCGAGCTATAATGTGACTTGAATCGCCACAGTTTTACAAATTTTTATTATAGTCTTATTTAAATCACCAAAAAAATTATTTTATTAGAAATTTTAATTCAAAATTTTGCCATAATATTTGATACATTATTAGATCAGATTTGCCTAATTTTTTACATATTATAGTATAAATCTATATTAATTTGCCAATAGTATATCATAATTATTAGTTGCTTTAGGGCCATATTTCTAATCTTTAGTTTCCACCATTGATTTACAATGTAATATAATGGCCCTTGTTATATTTCATGAGTTAAAATATACCCATGATATGTAATTCTCATGGGCATGCAATTTTGGGCCCCATGAGCATTACAGATCATGGGTAAATTTTACCTCACAAAATATGATGAGGGTCATTATATCAATGATCCAAAATAAATTTTGGGCCCCATGAGCATTGCAGATAGCAGGTACATTTTACCTTTCAAAATATAATGAGGATCATTAGATTACATTTTAAATTAATGGTGCAAGTAAATATTATAGTCTACCACTTAAACCCATTGATAATTTCCACCCTTTGGCCCCTACTTTTCCATAAGAAATATTTTTTTAGATTGGATGGATTCGCCATCATAATTAATACAATATCCTATTTTTTTTAATATTCACCAAAATTTTCTACAAAATTTTAGTGATATAAAAAAATCGCCAATAAAATTAATATTTATTTAAAAAAAGAGGAAAGATTCGCCAATAGAAATTAATATTTTTTCCTATAAAAATGAAAGATTCGGCAAGATTTTATATCTATTTTTGAGGGGGGTTTCTTAAATTTATCACTGCTCCCCTCTAATTTTTTTGAAAACTAATTGAAAATTGATTTTTTTCATCACATGTAGAATGGAGTCTTGTTTAAAAAAATGTAATTTGTTTCATGATTAGATGAATGAGTAAAAATCTATCCTAAAACTACTACATGTTGGATTTTGACAAAAAACGGAGGCAATAACAAGAGAAGTTATGGATGAAAAACTTAACTTAATAAAAAAGTATAAAAATTTATATATTTAGATAGCTAAGAGAGATCCTAACATCATCATTGTTTTTCTATAAAAATGCATTGGAATACGTGCAAATGTGACGATTAGCATAGCAAAAAATATGTCAAAATTTGGTAAATCTTGAGAAAATCATGTCCATAAGTAGCTCATTTGGCAAGCACCAAATTTTGTGCTCTCCAAATGACACATTGCACTTGGAACTTGCCAAATTTGGTAGGCACCAAATGTGATGTGCCATTTAGATAATGCAAAATTTGGCACTCACCAAATGAGATGCTTTGACAAAAACCAAAATTTTCTCTCTTTGCTCCACCACTTTGATAACACTTAGAGTTTGTGGGTTATGATCATTGATAGATAGATGAGGTTTTACCTTTCACAACCTCTCCACCTCCATCCCTCTTAACCAATACGTACCCATTCTCTCTCAACCCTCTCTAGGTCTCTCCCACACTCTCTACCTTGTCTTCCATCCTAAAGGTTTAATGTATAGGGTTGAGGGTTTAATTTATAGGATAACTCCCCCTCTCAAGTCTCTTCCTCTCCCTATCCCTCCCATCCCCTCTCTCAAGTATCTCCCTCCCTCTATCCCTCACACCTCATCTCTCTCAAGTATCTCCCTCACTCTATACCCTCATCCCTTTGTCTCTTGGATCTCTCACACTCTGTCTCCCTCTCTCAAGTTTCTCCCTCCCACCCTAACTACTCTTGCACCCCCTCTCCCTCTCTCAAGTCTCTCCCTCCCACCCTAACTAAATAAATTTCTCCCTCAATTTATCCCTCCCACCCTCTATCTCTTGGATCTCTTGCACCCCCTCTCCCTCTCTCAAGTCTCTCCCTCCCACCCTAACTAGACAACTCTCACTCTCTCACTCTATCCATCCCACCCTAACTAGACAAATATCTCTCACTCACTTTATCCCTCCCACCCTCTATCTCTTGGATCTCTCACACCCCCTCTCCCTCTCTCAAGTGTCTCCATCCCACCCTAACTAGAAAACTCTCTCTCCCTCACAAGTTTATCTCTCTCGGTCTCTCCTACTCCCTCTCTCTCTCCCTCTCTTAGGTCTCTCTCCCTCTCAAGTCTCTCTCAAGTCTATCTCTCTAAGGTATCTCTCCCTCTCAATTATCTCTCTCTCAAGTCTCTCTCACTCTTAGGTCTCTCTCTCAAGTGTCTTCCACTCCTCTCTCTCCCTCTCTCTCAGTTATCTCCCTCAAAATATCCCTCCCACCCCCTCCCCTCTCTCAAGTCTCTCCCCCCACCCTAACTAGATAACTCTCTCTCTCCCTCTCAAGTCTCTCTCTCAGGTCTCCCTCCCTCCCACCCTACCTAGACTACTCTCTGTCACTCCAAACCCCTATCTCACACTCCCTCTCTCTTAGGTTTGTCCCTCAAAATATCCCTCTCACCTCCTCTCCCTTACTCGGGTCTCTCCCTCCCATCCTAACTAGATAACTTTATTTCTCTAATATTAGTATCTCTCTCAAGTCTCACTCCCTCCCACCTTACCTAGACAAATCTCTCTCTCCAACTCCCTCTCTCACACTCCATCTCACACCATATCCCTCTCTTACGTCTTTATATTTCTCTCTCCCTCTCATATAACTCTCTCTCACACTTTTAGGTCTCTCCTTAGATATATCTTTTTCTTCGATGTAGTACTCTCTCTCTCTTAGGTCTCACTCCCTCCCACCCTACCTAGACAAATATATCTCACTCCAATCCACTCTCTCACACTCCCTCTCTATATCTCCCTCTCAGGTTTTTCTCTCTTTAGCTCTCACTCCATCTCCCTCTCTCAGGTCTCTATCTTTCTCTCTCCCTCGCATCTCTCTCTTAGGTCTCTCCTTCAAAATATCCCTCCTAGCCCCTCTCCCTCTCTCAAGTCTTTCCCCCACCCTAACTAGATAAATCTCTCTCTCCCTAAATCAAGTCTCTCTCTCAGGTCTGACTCCCTCCCACCCTACCTAGAATAATCTCTCTCACTCCAATCCCCTCTCTCACACTCCCTCTCTCTTAGGTATCTCCATCAAAATATACCTCCCACCCCCTATCCCTCTCTCAAGTCTCTCCCTCTCATCCTAACTAGATAACCCTCTTTCTCTAATGTAGTAGTCTCTCTCTTTAGATGTCACTCCCTCCCACCCTACCTAGAAAAATATCTCTTACTCCAACCCTCTCTCTCAAACTCCCTCTATATCTCCATCTCAGGTCTTTCTCTCTCACTCAAACTCCCTCTCTCAGGTATTTATCTTTCTCTCTCCCTCTCAAGTCTCTCCCTCTCTCTCTCAACTATTTCTCCCTCCCACCCTACCTAGACAAATATCTCACTCCAACATCCTCTCTCAGACTCCCTCTCTCTCCCTCTTAGTTCTTTATCTCTCTCTCTCTCTCTCACTCCAAATCCCTCTCTTAGGTCTTTATCTTTCTCTCTCCCTCTCATCTCTCTCTCTTAGCTATCTCTCTCAAGTCTTTCTCTCAAGTGTCTCCCTCTCTCTCTCTCTCTCTCTCTCTCTCTTAGGTATCTCCCTCAAAAAATCCCTTACAAGCACTCTCTCTATATCCCAAGTCTCTCCCCCCACCCTAACTAGATAAATCTCTCTCTCAAGTCTCACTCCCTCCCACCCTACCTAGAAAAATCTCATTCCAACCCATCTCCCTCTCTCTCCCTCTTAGTTCTCTATCTCTCTCACTCCAACTCCCTCTCTCAAGTCTTTATCTTTCTCTCCCTCTCCTCTCTCTCTTAGCTATCTCTCTCTCTCAGGTGTCTCCCACTCTTTATCTCTTAGGTCTCTCCCTCAAAATATCCCTCTCTTAGGTATCTCCCTCAAAATATTCCTTGCAACACCTCTCCCTCTCTTAGGTCTCCCCCCCCAACCTAACCAAATAACTCTATCTCCCTCTCAAGTGTCTCCCACTCCCTCTCTCTCAAGTCTCTCCCTCAAAAAATCCCTCCTAACTCGTCTCTCTCTCAGGTCTCTCCCCCCACCCTAACTAGATAAATCTCTCTCTCTCTCTCCCTCTCAACTATCTCTCTCTCTCTCAAGTCTCACTCCAACCCCCTCTCTCACACTCCCTCTCTATCAGGCCTCACCCTCAAAATATACTTGCCACCCCCTTTCCCTCTCTTAGGTCTCCCCCCACCCTAACTAGATAACTCTCTCCCCCTCCCAAGTATCTCTCTCTCAGGTCTCACTCCCTCCAACCCTACCTAGTCTACTCTCTCTCACTCCCTCTCTCTCTCTTAGGTCTCTCCCTCAAAATATACCTCCCACCCCCTCTCCCTCTCTTAGGTCTCTCCCTCATATCCTAACTAGATAACCCTCTTTCTTCAATGTAGTCTCTCTCTTAGGTATCACTCCCTCCCACCCTACCTAGAAAAGTATATCTCACTCCAACCACCTCTCTCACACTCCCTCTCTTTCCCTCTTAGGTTTAATTGATAGGGTAGAGGGTTTAGGGTTGAGGGTTTAAGTGTTGAGGGTTGGAGGAAGAGGGTTTAAGGATTGATGGTTGAGGGATTAAATTTGAAGGTATAAGGTTTAGGGATTAGGGTTCAAGGTATAGGATTGAGGGTTTAAGGTTTAAGGATTTAAGGATTAAGTTTGAGAAAGTAGGGTTGATAGTTTAATTGATAGGGTAGAGGGTTGAGGGTTTAATTGATAGGGTAGAGGGTTGATGTATTAGGATTTAAGGGTTGAGGGTTTAAGTGTTAAGGGTTGGAGGTTGAGGGTTTAATTTTTAAGGTTTGTAGGTTGAGGGTTTAAGAGTCAACAGTTGAGGGATTATGGTTGGAGGATTGAGGGTTTAAGGTTTGAGGTATGAGGGATTAGGGTTTAAGGTATAGGGTAGAGAGTTTAATTGATAGGGTAGAGGATAAAGGTTTGAGGTATTATAGTTTAAGGGTTGAGGGTTTAAGGTTTGAGGTTTGAGGGATTAGGGTTGAGGGTTTAATTGATAGGGTTGAGGTATTAGGGTTTAAGGGTTGAGGGTTTAAGTGTTAAGGGTTGGAGTTTGAGGGTTTAAGGGTCAATGATTGAGGGGTTAGGGTTGAAGGGTTGAGGGTTTAAGGTTTGAGGTATGAGGGATTAGGGTTTAATTTATAGGGTAAAGGGTTTTATTAATAGGGTAGAGGGTAGAGGGTTGAGGTATTATATTTTAAGGGTTGATGGTTTAAGGTTTGAGGTTTGATGGATTAAGTTTTCAAGTTTGAGAGATTAGGGTTTAAGGTTTGAGGTTTGAGGGATTAGGGTTTAAGGTATAGGATTGAGGGATTAAGGTTGAGATTTTAATGTATTATAGTTGAGGGTAGAGGGTAGAGGGTTGATGTATTACAATAAATAAGGGTTAAGGGTTCTAATATTTGAGGATTAAGGTATTAAGGTTTAAGCTATAGGGTTGAGGTATTAGGATTAAGGGTTTAATGTATTATGGTTGATGGTAGAGGGTAGAGGGTTGAGGTATTAAAATAAATAAGGGTTGAGGTTTTAAGGTCTAAGGATTGAGGGATTAGGGTTGAGCAACTAAGGTTGATGATTTAATTGATAGGGTAGTGGGTATAGGGTTGGGGTTTGAGGTATTACGATTTAAGGGTTGAGGGTTTAAGGTTTAAGGTTTAAGGGATTAGGGTTTAATTGATAGGGTAGAGGGTAGAGGTTTCAAGGTTGAGGTTTTAAGGTTTGAGGATTGAGGGATTAAGGTTTGAGGTTTGAGGGATTAAGGTTTGAGGTTTGAGGGATTAAGGTTGAGAAATTAGGGTTGAGGGTTTAATTGGTAGGGTATATGGTAGAAGGTTGAGGGTTGAGGGTTTAAGGTTTAAGGTTTTAACGATTAGGGTTTAAGGTATAGGGTTGAGGGATCATGATTGAGTAGGAGCATTCTCATACATATCAGGAGACAATTGATGATAATTTACCTCTTGGTGATGTCTAGGGAAAAATTAATTACAAAAAATTCCTCTTAGCCTCTTCATCCTTCTTTGTGTCTTCATCCCTCTTGAAATAGTCTTATAATCTTCTCTACCTCTTAATCTCACTCTTCTCTATCTCCTCTATAGGTCTCCATTTACGATCGAGGCTTATAGAAGGACAAATTTTCTATAAAGAACATTTAGTGCTGGCCGAAACTGCAAAGAATTAAAACACAATATTTGGCTCTCACCAAATTGGATGTCAAATTTTGCAAAGAAGTGAGACACAAAATTTGGTTCTCACCAAACTACATGTCAATTTTTTCATCACATTTGGCGCTCACCAAATTTGGTGAGCACAAAATTTTCTTTTCCAAAAATGATGAAAAAGGAGTTGATCCGTGATTCAAGCCCACAATGGCCCACAATTCTTTGCATTTGTCTGGTTTTGCACTTTATTTGACTCAAAAACACCTTTTCATATAGTTGACTTATTTTTGTACCAAATTATTCTTGATCCATCACCTTTTCAGAACCAATTTGCATGCTAGACAATGTAGAAGGAGACAATTTGAATTTTCTACATCATTTTTCATTATCTCAGATAATATATTCATTTTGGTACAATTGAAATGTTTATATTGAGTATTTTTGTTTAGTTTTGACAATATAAACCATTCCTTTCATGATTTTATTAATCAAAATAGTAGTATGTACAATTCAACATTGAATTATATGCAAGTTGCATAAAAAAATTCAATTTTTAGGAGTTTTAAGAAAAAAGTGAAAGACATGACATAATTTAGATGAATTCATGTAAACTTATATAGAGGATATCAAATTAACACGTAATTCTTTCCAATTCCATTTCCATTGCTTATAGTAGTCCATTTCCATCATGGCTAGTGGAACTCACTCTTTTTCATTTTAGATAGATGTTTATATTGTGTTTTTTTATTTTGTTTTGACAATATAGGCCAAATTCAATTAATTTTATTAATCTTCATTGTTATACATAGAATTCAACATTGAATTAGATGGAAGTTGCATATAAAATTTTAATTTTTAGGATTTTGAAGATAAAAAAGGAAAAACATGACATAATAAATGAATTAATGTAAACTCATATAGAGGATTTTAAAAAATACCTCAAGGAAACACCTCAAACCAATGTGGTCTCATGGAATGCAATGGAAATAAAATTCAATTGGAAGCTACTCCTAGTTATTAGTTATGTAATGTGAAGTAATTGCATAAGGGTTTCACATAGGCTGACTTTCAAAAAAAAAATATTGTAATTGAATTTTTTTCATCTATAAACATCTAGTTACATTATCTATGCAATGTGAAATAGTGCTTTGAGTTTTAAAGATGTGCAATGCTTGATGTAATAAATATCCTTTGAAATAGATTTAATTCACCATCCTTTATGACTTCTTATTTTTTCACAACAAAAACCAAAGAATAATGATTGTCAAAGTTTTCAAACTCCAAACTCTTCCCTACTACACACATAATGACTTTGCATTTTCACTTAACACTTTGTTGCCAAAGACCAACCTTTAGAGTTGACTATTGTTTTGTATTTTATTTGACTATATCCTTCCTTTGTATTCGAAAGCACCTATTTTAGGCTTTTAGCCATAGCATCAAGGAAGTGAACTATTAAATGATAAGATGCTTTGGTAGACATGTATGGAAAATATGGTAACATAGAATTTAAGGTAGTGAACTATTTCAAAAAATTCCTCAAAGAAATGTGGTCTCATGGTGATGTCCATCACTAGACATCACCATGAGACCATATTTCTTTGAGGCAGTTTTTCAAACAACTCATTGTATTCTTTCATAAAATGTTTTGTTAGACATGTATGAAAAATGCTTTGGTAGACATGTATGAAAAATGTGGTAGCATAGACATGTTTGATAAGATTCTTTGGTAGACATGTATGGAAAATGTGGTAGCATAGAAAATGTGGTGAGTTTTTTGAAAGAATGCCTCAAAGAAATGTGGTCTCATGGTGATGTCCATCACCATGAGACCATATTTCTTTGAGGAATTCTTACAAATAACTCAGTGCATTCTTTTGAAAGCACCTATTTTAGGCTTTTAGACATACTATCAAGGAAGTGAACTATTTGATAAGATGCTTTGGTAGACATGTATGGAAAATTCTTTGGTAGACATGTATGAAAAATGTGGTAGCATAGACATGTATGGAAAATGTGGTAGCATAGAAAAGGAAGTAAGTTGTTTAAAATAATGCCTCAAAGAAATGTGGTCTTATGCTTATGTCCATCACCATGATCCCATAGTTTATTTGAGGCATTCTTTCAAAAAACTCACTACCTTCTTTTGAAATCACTTTTAGGCTTTTATCCATAGTAGCAAGGAAGTGAAGTGTTTGATAAGATGCTTTGGTAGACATGTATAGAAAATTCTTTGGTAGACATGTATTAAAATCCATAGTAGCATAGACATGTTTCATAAAATGCTTTGGTAGACATGTATGGAAAATGTAGAATAGAAAAGGTAGTGAGTTGTCTGAAAAAATGTCTCAAAGAAATGTGGTCTCATGGTGATGTCCATCACCATGAGACCACATTTATTTGAGAAATTTTTTCAAATATCTCACTGCCTTCTTTCATAAATTCTTTGTTAGACATGTATGAAAAACTATTTGGTAAACATGTATGAAAAATATGGTAGCATATACATGTTTGATAAGATGCTTTGGTAGAAATGTATGGAAAATGTGGTAGCATAGAAAAGGCATTGAGATTTTTCAAAGAATTCTTCAAAGAAATCTAGTCTCATGGTGATTTCCATCACCATGAGACCACATTAATTTGAGGAATTTTTCCAAATAGCTCACTACCTTCTTTCATAAAATGCTTTGGTAGACATGTATGAAAAATTATTTGGTAGAACTATGCAACATGAAGTAATTATTTGAGTTTGAAAGATATGAAATGCAAAGAATTTTTTTTTTGAATATGTTTCATAAATTCTATGTGTTTCATAAAATGCATTACTTAATTTTTCTCTATGTGTGTTTGTAAACATGTAGCATTCAATGTCATGCTGAGGAAACAAGAAAATCCTCTAACATTGGATGAACATGAAGCTAAAAATGCAAGGATAAGAGAAAAAAAAAGGAAAGCTCATGAAGAAAATAAATTTCAGCACATAGAGGAATAAATTCCTATGAAATCTAAGAGAGATGTCGAATTGGAAGCACAAAGGGAACATATGCAAAAAATTTATGCAAGGAGAGAAATGAATTTTGAAGTTACGGGCACATCATCAACCATAAGTGAAGTTTAATGCACACCATCTACAATATCTCATGTTCAAAGTACATCAAAAATCACATCTCCAGTTGAAGTGACACCATCAACAACATGTGGTTTTGAAAGTACATCAACAAGCACATGTCTATTTGAAGACACTCCACATACCACATCTCAAGTTGGAGGTACAACATCATTTACATATCAATCTCAAGGTACATCATTGATTTCACCTCCGATTGAAGGTAGCCATCTATCCCCAATGTTGTTGGCATTCCTAATATTGACACAAATTTACCTTTGAGAACTCATCCTAGAGTTTTGCATAGAAAACCTAAATATTTGATTGATATTGATTCCAATGTTTTGAAAACAATGACTAATAAGATTCTAAAATGTACATGTCAAAGATATACAAAGAAGGTATGGAGTTTATTTTTTTAGAAGCTAAGTGAGGCTGTAAGATGTCAACTATTTGTTGAAATGATGAAGCAACTCAAATTTAGGCCCACCATGAAGACTCTTGGGCTAAGAACATCGAATGACTCAAGTGAAAAATCTATTGTAAATAATCTAATGAGTACATATGAGAGCACGGGTTCTACCTCACACATGAAAGGTAGTTGTGCCACACGACATGTGATGACAACAAAATTGTTAAGCAGTCAAACCAGGAATAAGATGAACCTTACAAAGATGAGTAAATATTTAAAAATAAGTAGATCATCTCTAATGAGAGCCAAAAGAAGACATGAAAGAGTGAAGGATCCAAATAGCAATGAGTTATGGGCATTCTTAGGAAAACTACCATGGAAAGATAAATAAATTTATCAAGCCTTGATATCTCTAATATAATATTATTATAAGCATAACACAAGGGTCTCTCCCAATCAAAGAGAAGTTGTAAGAAGGAGAATTGGTAGTCAAATCCATGAGCCACATCCAAATCATTTTTGGATACCACTAAAACCTAATTTTTTGCTAATTTTGTAAAGAGGTTTTCTCAATTTAAAATATGTCAAAGGTATTTTGAAATGATAAAGCCTTTTTATGTTAAAATAAATCACAGACACACTACTTTTTGTTGTAGAGTACATATTTAGTTTTCTAACTATTATGATGTTTATCAACGTACATTTGTAGATATGCATACTAACAATGTTTTGCAGGAATGTAACATAAGGCCTCCACGTAAATATTTAAATGTTTCCTTATCTAAAATTTTATTTGCAAGAGTGTATGGTCAAATTTTTTACAAGTTTGGATGGCACATGTGATCATTGTGGTGGCATGCAAAATTTCCCAATTTTCCAACACATGGCTAGTACACATGCAATTGGAAACAAAATTGTGGAATTTGGAAAATACAAGACAATGGTCTACAGTCTAAAAGATGGGAAAGAAGCAAATAAGTTTGAATTGTCTAGTGATAAGATTCCAATGTATTAGTTTATGGGCATTTTTTCATGATCAGGTGGTCTATGGGTATGCAAGGAATACACATAGAGCTCACTGGTTGGACTCATAGTTCAATTTATGCAAGGACACACTTCAATCACAGAATAAGGTGCAATAACAATAATACAACCCCACATAGGCTATTATATTTGTGCATATAACATTCATTCATGCAAATGATAGTACAAAGGATAACAAGAAGGTATTAAGGGAGTAGCACTTTTATATTAGTGATGATCGTACACATTCTATAGAGTTTGTGCAAGGTTAATTTTAGATGTTCTATGTTGATTTGGCTAGCAGGTGCATATCATTCAGTCATCATATCATATGGTCAGATAATTGTACATCACAATTCAAGAACTCTAGAATTTTTTAGTAGTTGAGCAGGATGCATAGGATCGGTGATGTTCAACATATGCGAAACTTCTTAGAGGCTGGGCATGGAAAGGGGGAGCATGATGGAGCAGACGCATGTATCAAAAATATCCTTAGCCTAAGAAGAGTTAAAGTACAAAGACAATGCAAAGTTGATAGATGCAAAATCAATTGTCCAGTGGTGCAATCATGCAATGGGTCCAAGTAATGAAGGTAATTATTTAGTTTGTAGATTATTTTGGTTGGTAGATCATCGCAAAATATGAGGATTTTTGTACACTAACAGGATTGAATGAGCTACACTCTTTTATAAGATCCAATGAAGGTACATGGACTATCCATATGCAAGAGATGGCATGTTTTTGTTCTACATGTACACATCAAGAATGGAATGATTGTGACTCAAAAGAGTGAGTTGGAAAATGGTCTGTAAGAAGTCTAACCCCACTTGACACATATCATATCTCAACAATCTACAAATCAAAAATATGTAATCATCCATTAACTTTGATCATGTATCAAATCTACTATAATTGGGTAATATATCTTACTTTGTTGTTTTATTTTGATGTTCATAAAATACATCTAACTGGATGAACATATCAATGCAAGGAATTCCTATGAAATGATTGCAGATGAAGATAATGAAGAGGGAACAAATTATTACCTATTTCATTGTATCAAGGCCAAAAAGAAATTGGAGGCCCTAGTTATAGATGGAGAAAACATAGAATATCCTACAACTTTGGTGGTTGTTACTAGAACATGGCTTAGAAGGTACCCAATTAAGAATGCTCTCGTTTGGTTGTTTGAGGACTTTGACATGCATCAAAAGATTCTTCACTACTCCAACCTTGTCATCACAACCAATTTTCATTTGATCAAATATAGGGGTAGACCTATGAACAAGAACTTGTGGAAAGTGTGTGAGTCTAACCATGAGGCAATAATTGACACAATAAAGAGTAGAGTAGACCCGAATGGTTCATTGGATTGATTTGTAAGTATGCACATTGAATTTATAAAGTCATGTTATTGAACATTGTTTTCTTTCATATTTGGTTAGTTTTAGTGTATATTTGGTTAATTTTCCATTCATTCAAGGTTGTTGCTTCTTAACACCTATATGCCCTCTATAGCATGGTAAATGTGCATATTTATGACTTAATTTGCTTCATATTTGAGAATTTATTTTTTGTATATTTGCGACTGAATTTTCTATTCATTTTATCAATAATTTGTTGCTCTTTCATGGAATCATTTGTTCTTCTATATCACATTCATAAATGTTGATATCCTTTATGACTTATTTGTCTAGGTTTTATAATGCATATAGATAATAATATATTGATAAAGGTTCTTAATGCTTTTTTAGATAGAATTTTTTTATATTAATTTCTCCATATTCCTTATCCTAGGTATATTTGAACAATCATTGTGTATTGAGAAGGTTTTAGGATTTAATCTGGAAAATACAAATTGATGCTCAAAAAATACATGTGTCATTTTAGTTAGCATGTGTCTTTATGTGGCTTCTTGTTTCATAAATTTTCAACATGTTTTTCCCTTACTATAATATTTTTTCTAGTATTAATGTATTTTTATAAATACAAAAAGTTATGTGAAATTATTATGCAAATGTGTATATTCCTTAATATGCCTCAATTTATTTTTTTCTTCCTTGTCATTGTGGTCTATCTCTCATATGCAACTATTGTTATTTTCCTTATAAATTTTATATAATCCCTTATACAATTGATATCAACCAAGTTCTAGTCATGATGTTTCCAATGAGGTCTATTTATCATATGCAACTCTTGTTCTTGTCCTTTTAAAATTTATATAAGATTGTGCACATTTCAGTTCAACTAAATTTTAGTCATGGTGTTACTTCCTTTCGGTATTCTTATCTAAAGAATAATGGTTTATGGTTTACATTTAAATTTAGTTGCATTCTATCATTTTTATTCATGTATTATAAATTTAGAAAATTGGAAACATGGATCCATCTATGGTAAGAAGAGTGATAATGACACTTTCTTAGGAAAATAATTTATATTGACACTTATTCATGAATGTTTATTCATGAAATATCATACGCTATCTTCACATTGTCAAAGTATTTTTACATCCTTTTGAAATCCATATGACCACCATTAGTGTGCTTTGTCTACCTCTCTTCATATCCACATTCACCTCTCATCATCCCTTTGCATACTTCAATGCTCTCCTTATGGGGATAGTCCTTTAAGACCTTTAGTGGTTGCAATTGTGTCTTTCTTAGAGTAGCTTGTTCCTGCAATTGCATTGACCTTTAGTGGTTGTCCCTACTCATCCTACTACTCTCTTCATGAAATAACTTGTCATTGTTGTTTTTAAAACCCTATCACCAATCAATCAAAACCCTTAATAACCTTATGGAGCGGATGCACAGGGAAAACAATTGCAACTAAAAGTGAATATAAGGAGCAAGGAAAGGTGGTTTCCACAATAGTATATCCAAGATTTCTCAGTCCCTTCAATGGTTACAACAAATAATGCCTTTTAATCTACCCTACACTCTCAAAAAAATCAACACTCATTTGCTTTGACGCTTTTTTAGACTCCTAACACTCAAACACACATTACAAGTTGCATTCAAACCATTCTTGGCAATGGTTAAATCTAAACAAGGTAATTCCCACAAAACCCTCAAACAAACTAGGGTTTATGATAGTCCAAAGGATAATAAATGCACATTTTCTACTCTAATTCACACAAACCAATGAATTGTCACTTTCCCTTTGGTGGAAACATGTACAAAGACATGTAGAAAATACGTTCCAAATTTCATAATATTTCTTGTAACATAATCTTGTTTGTTAAGGACATTCTACTGAGGCATGGCATGTTTTGAGATCCATTGCACAATCCTTCCTAATATCACCGAGTAATACATTAGGTGGAGATCAAACAAAATTTCCAATTTCAATTAAAAAACTAAACTTAGGAAAGGAACCATAAGTGATGGAAAAAGCAACAAAATCCCTTAAGAGTCCAAAGTGCAAAAGGGCTTCAATGTTTGATGGATTGTTACTCAAAAACAGTGTTGCTTAGAAATTTTGTGTCTAATGGTACAAGATCAAGTTAGGCCCCTCTATAATGACCTCTCTCATTTTTTGATATCTTAGAGGTATTTTCTAGTTGTGTTGACTTTTCAGTTGATGTAAAAAGTGTCAAATGCAAGTAATGCAAAGTTGCAAAGGGGTGTAACTTTTTTTCTGCAACTCGTGTGACCAAACTAGCTATTCTAACATGTCTAGATGGGTACATTTAGGCTATTCATGGTCTCTTTTTTCACCCAAATACGTTGAATCGGTCTGACCTATGTTCAACCAACTCAATCCCTTAAGAGTCCAAAGTGCAAAATGGCTACAATCTTTGACGGGATGTTCATTAAAGATCGTGACATTTAGAAATTTTTTGTCTAAGGCTATGGGATTGTGTTGGGCTCCTCTACAATAACCTCTCTAAGTTTTTGATATCTTGGAGGTTTCTTCCAGTGGTGTCAACTTTTTAGTTGATGGAAAAATTGTCAAATGCAAGTAGTGTAAAGTTGCAAAGGGGTGTAGCTTTTGTTCTGCAACTCATGTGACCAAACCGATGGTTCCAACATGTCTGAATGGGTAAGTTTAAGCTAGGAATGGCCCTCTTTCACACCCAAACATTCCAAATCAGTCTGAGCTATGTTCAACCAACTGAATCCCTTAAGAGTCCAAAGTACAAAATGGCTGCAATCTTTGATAGGTTGTTACTCAGAAAATATGATGTTTAGTAACTTTTCATTTGAGGCTACAAGATATCTTTGGACCCCTCTACAATAATCTCTCTTAATTTTTGATATCTCAAAGCCATTTTCTAGTGGTGTTGACTTTTGAATTGATGGAAAAAGTGTCAAATGCAGGCAGTGTAAATTTGCAAAGGGGTGTAACTTTCATTCTATAACTTGTGTGACCAAACCAATTGTTCCAACAAATTCGGATGGGTATGTTTGGGATAGGAATGTTCCTCTTTTTCACTCAAACACACTGAATCAGTTTGAGCTATGTTTAACCAACTCAATCCCTTAAGAGTCCAAAGTGAAAAAGGGAAAAAATCTTTGATAGGTTGTTACTTGGAAAATGTGATGCTTAGAATTTTTTTGTCTAAGGATACATGATCATGTTTGGCCCCTCTACAATAACCTCTCTCAGTTTTTGATATCTCAGAGGTGTTTTCCCATGGTGTCAAATTTTCAGTTGATGGAAAAAGTGTCAAATGCAAGCAGTGTAAAGTTGCAAAGGGTTGTAAATTTTGTTTTGCAACTCGTGTGACCAAATTGACTATTCAAACACATCTGTATGAGTATTTTTAGGCTAGGAATGGTCCTCTTTTATATCCAAACATGTTGAATTAGTCTGAGCTACATTCAACTGGCTTAATCCCTTAAGATGGAATGTAAACCAAAGGAAAAGAGAAAGATTTATGTGATAGTTAACAAGTCCGAGTTTTCCACACCAAAAGCATTTGATTGCATGAAAGAGGTAAAACATGTGGGTGCCAAAATAGTTGAGGAAAAGGTAAAATCTACAAAAAATGCCACATTGAGGAATAGGGAAATTGGTGTATGAGGCTTAGGGTTAATCTAGACATCCCAAGCTTCACACCACTTGGATGAACAATCATGAGTGATGGGTTTGATTAATTGGTATAAAAAGGCTGAGGGTTGATGTGTACATTCTTAGCTCCATACCACTTATAGGAAGTGATGAGTGACAGTTTCCATCAGGTACTTAACAAACTCAATAGGTTTTGTATTTAGATGAACTCACAAAACAAAAGACAATCTTACCTAGATGGGTTTGGCTACAGTGGATGTTACTCTAAATGAGATAAATGGTAGACCCAATTTACCAACATGTAGTTGAATTGATTTCTCTTCCATATATTTTTGTGGTGGGAATTTATAATCTTCTATGAGTTGGATTATCTTGTGTAAGCATGAGTACAACCCTTGGAAGTGAAATATGGAGGTTGGTGAGTTGCAGTTTTAAATTAGGAATATAAGATGACTCTACAAATGAGTGAAAAAGAAAAGTAGATTGAATAAGCACTTAATCCACAAGAAGGAAAGTTAATAGAGGACTTTAGATGTTATTGAAAAGGCTCCAATGCATTTGAAATCCCAAATTTACTTGTAAATATTGCAAGATGATAGTGGAAATGAGGAATTACAACTTCAATATTTTTTCATAAATCTCTTTCAATGTGTGTTTGAGTTATTTAATTTCTTACTTTCATCAAACTAATTCACTAATTGAAGCACATAAGAAAGCATATAAATGATATGTTCAAATGATTAGAAGCATAGTTCTTACTTACAAGAGTAAGTAACTATAGTGTAGAAAATTGTATGCTCTAGAAAGTGATGCAATTTCATACTTAATTTGGACCTATTTTGGTACCCTTGCATTAAATACCCTTTAAATTATAATTTATAGGCCCCTAAGACCCATTATTTAAGATCTTGAGGCTTATTTCAGCTAAAAAGCTGACAAAATAATCTAAAACATCAAAAATTCTAAAAAATCACCTTAAAAATCTAGGGTGGGACTCATTCGCCACCTCGGGTGAATGAGTCCCCCTAGGTGGGACCCATTCACCAACTTAGGCGAATGAGTCCCATTTGGGTTTTTTTTTGGTTTTGAGCAAGAAAATCACCTTTTTAATTCAATTTTTTTGTTGTTGTTGCCCTTTGAGATCCAAATAATGGTAAAGTGGGTGTTAATGCCTATATAAGAAAGTTTTTAAGTCATTATTTCATCTAAGGAATCTAAGCAAGCATTCTCAAGAGAAATTTTCAAGATCTGAGTATTCAAGAGTCTTCATGAGAGCATTCAAGTTTCAAAGGCAAGAAAAGTTGAAGTCTTGGAGTAGCATTAAAGTGTTTTTGTAGGTCTTAAAGCTCACTTTCATTCAAGATATAGCATTGTCAAAGGTTGATCATGGTTGTCTATGGTGAATCATGATGGATTCTAGGCTGGGGAGATGCAACTAGCCATCAAGCCAAGCCTAATGACTTGTTTCCTAAGTGATTCCATCCTCCATTATCACTCTACATTCAACCTAAAGAAGGTACAAGCATTAGTGAGGTTCATTTGGGTGAGTAGAGATCTCTCAAAGTGATTCATCCATTGCCATATTTATTCACGCGTCTCATTCTTATAAATTAGAATAGGGTTGCATTATGCTTCATATTTCCTAGTCTTAGACACACTTAAGGCTAGGTTTTATGTTCACATTTTCATTCAAGTTTCATTATTTCTATAAAGGTTTAATTACAAAACTAGGGGTTTGATTGAGGCAAACCCCTTGTAAGAAAATCAAGTCTATATTCTATTTTGTAGGTCTTTTCACATATTTAGATCCATAAATCAATTTTGGAGAGAAGAGCAGATGTTGAAGTGTAGATCTAAACTTTGAATTCCCAAAAAAGAGAAACAAGATTGATCGACCAAAAGTGGCAAATGAGTCCCACTATAGGTGTCTTTTTTAAATTTTTTGCAGATTTAGATACCGTTTTGCCAAAAACCTATTCCTATGTGTAAATCCAGATCTGGGATTGATTCGCCTAGATTGGCAAATGAGTCCCAATAGGTCAAAAAGTAAAAAATTTCAACACTTCTGAGATCATCCAAGTCTATTTAAAGTTTCTAGGTGCACACAATTCATCTTACAACTTGATATTATATTTTCTTTTGCATTTCTAGATCATTTAGTTACATTTTTCATTGAACTAGGTTTCATCATTACATCTTGCATTGTATTTCTCTTTCCAACTTGGTGGTGAACCCCTTATTGGTTTACATTCAATCCCTAGGACAACCCTATTATAAGATCTCTTTCTCATTTGTATTGAGATCTCTAGGATTATCCTTGAATGAGAGAGTGAAGATTATTGTCCTATATCCTAAACCATAAGAGACAAAAAAATTTCCCTTTCAATAACATTAGACTTTACAAATATACAATCCAAAGAATCAATGTGCTTATTTACTACACCATTATCTTATGGATTTTAAGGGCCACATGTGAGAAGTAACATAAAAGGAGTGTGAAATATTTCCTATAAGCATTGTAGGCATGTGTTTGAGCATGCACACAATTTCATAAATAATATAAGATCTATATGGAAGCCATAGTGGTGGGAAATATATAATTTTGTAGCCTTTTGTATATCAATTTAGTATCATAGAACATTGAATTAGTACATAAGTAAATGATAAATCCTTGGTGAATCATTTTTGGAAGCATTACAAAGGATACATACCACCAGGAATGGAGCTTATTTACATAATATGCATTAAATGGAGCTTATTGAGTAATCAACGATAATTATTTAAGCATTAGATATAAACATCCATGCCTATAACATTTAAGCATATAGTTTACATAATATGAATGATAACATTATTCAATAATGGCAATGGTCAAATAATATTTGCATTGATAAAAAATCCATAAGGCTATACAATGATATATGTTGATAAAAGTATATAATATATCTAGTAAAGTCATACATGCTTACTAAAAAAGATTCATATGGACATAAAATGTCACATATATCGATAGTATAAAACATATGTTCCAAAATTCCATGTAGGCATACAACATATGACCCTAATACATAGTCAGTTCCCTTTAGGGGAAGGAAATATATCATGTGCTTCCTTTGATGGTTGGTTGAATGGAGTGTCTATCAGTTCTTTTGTCTTTTGAATGCGCTCACTAGTCCTCTTCTCTTCACTCCTTTGGATCTGCAACTGATGATATAAGAAGTATAGATGTTAATACATAGAAATTAAATTGTGGAATGATATATAACAAAATAATCACTTACCACAAACAAATAGTCATCATGCTCATTTACAACTTTACCACATCGACGAGATGGAGTGAAAACTACCTATAGCAACCATCAAGATAGAAATTAAACTACATACAAGTATCATGAAAATTTTCAATAATAGACTAGATAAAAGAGAAAATATAATATCAAATAGACTAATTTGTTGCATAACTCTCTCAAAGGATCATAACTAGCTATTGTTGCAGCAACTCTATGGTCCATCATGCCACCAACATCGTCAAGGCTGTTTGATGTCAACATCTAAAAATGAAACAATAAATATGAAGTTTTTTATCACTTTCATTAGTTTCTTTGTTTAATTAAAAGCATAGACAAGGTAGTGAGTTGTTTGAAAAAATCCCTCAAAGTAATGTAGTCTCATGGTGATGGTAAGAAACTAGAGTTCATAATAATGTTTAAAGGATATGTGACAAAAGATAGGGGTTTTGAAGATTATTGAAGATATATTTGTAGACTTCAAGTGAACTCATTATTCTTGATCACAAGAATAGTCACAATCATGCATCATCAATAATAGTGGTTGTTGGCACCGTACCTAGGATGGATAGTCATATTTTGCTTGTCTAGAAATATGAAATAGTGGATTTAAGTGTCCTCCTAGATTTTAAGAGAGATGATGTGAACAATTGTGACGATATAGATGAGTGCATAGGGTGAATATGGGCATAGGGTGATGAGGGGGGATAATTGGATGAGACTAGGAGGGGAAAATAGGAAAAGACCAAGAGGAGATAATGGAACATAGGATGAATTAGGATGTGTCTAGGGTAGGTGTGCAACCGTAATGTAGAAGAGATTTGGTCAATAATGAGTGGAAGGAAATATTTCTTGTAATGGTATGTGTATAGGATAAATTTTGGATGGAGGTGGTATAGAATAGAAGGGATACAGAGACAAGACCAAGAGGGGATAATGGAACATGTAAGTGTGAATAAAGTATAAAGCAATAGAACACTTCTTAATGAAACATTGCATCAAATATTAAGCTAATAACAAATTGAAATCATCTCAATGTGTCCTATCTTTAAAGATTTATTAAGCTATGTGCTCTTAGATTTAAATGACACTATAACTATTAAAATGAAAATCTAAAGAATAGAATGATGTTGATGTAATGATATGGAACTAAATGTGATAATACTAGATGATAAAAGAAACTAAATTAGCATGGATTGAGATGAAAATTGATAAAAAAAGCTATAGGAGGAAGCCATGATATGAAAGCTTGAATGTTGGATGCTTGGATGCTGGATGCTTGATGCTTGATGCTTGAATTCTTGCAGAGTAAGAGTGCATAAGTTAGATAATCTTGATCCTTTCTTGATTGAATGAGGTTGTATTTATAGATTTCCTGGCTGTAGAAATGCACAGGGATGGAAAAGAGAGGCTTGGATTCAATCTGGAGGATTGAATGGTGAAAGATGAAGGAGATCGAGAGAAATTTGGAGATTGTCTCTACCCATGAAAGCACTAGGCAAGAGAAGAGGAAGGATTGATGGAAGAGGATTGAGAGATAAATTTGCAATTTGTCTCTAATTCTTCTCGTGAAGTTTCAATCAATTAATTTTGACATGATTTTGACATAAATTAGACATAGGATATCTAATTTAATAAAACAAACTATAGAAGTTGTTTATTAAATTAAATAGAAGAATAATGGAAATTAATCAATAAAGTGTTTAATCTTTATTTAATTAATTTAAGATTGATGTGATAGAAAAAAATAGGAAAATGATAATTAAATCAAACAAAGTATTTAATTTTGTTTATTTAATTAAGATGAGATGTTAGAAGAATTTAAATGTGGTGTGAACGTGAACTATATAAATAAATATTTCTATTTATTCAATAATAGAGGAATTTAGGATAATTAATCAAATAATTCATATTTAATTAATCAAAATTCTCTAGACCAATTTCAGGTGTATACATTTTTCCCCTCTTCGAAGTGATGTGTTTACGCGTTGCTTCGAAGAAATTTTTTGCTGCTACTACTAGGATCAATGATAAAAATTCAGTGTGCCCCAAATATTGACTTTTAGATGATTGCTGATAATATGCCCCCTGGGGAGATAAATTAATGATGTGATGAATTTTCGGATTTTCATGATGATTTGATGAAGAAATAATTTATCTCTTGACAATGATGAAGAAAATATAGCCTGTGGATGAGTTTCAATTAATTCCATGAATTAAAATAAAATAAAACCCACCAAAACCCTTTTCAAAAATCTATATAAAGTTCAAAAGGTCATTTTCAAAGTCATTTGCACCTTTTGACTTTCAACACCCAATGAGAGAGACATTTCAGCCAACTGGAGCAAGATTCCAATCCCTTACCACACACATCATTTCAAGCACGTTCGACGTCACCAACGGCTGGCCACCTACGGATCTCTGGTATGTACCCATAATCCTCCTCGTTTTTCATGTATTTTTTTTTTTTATGATTTTAGCATCTTTTTCCTAGTTTAGCACATCCAAGTTGCGCTATAGCACTTTGCACTCTGGTGTAGTACTTTGATAGACTATTTTAGCGCTTGCGTTATTTTCTCTAGCACTTCCATAGAATAGTTTAGTGCTTTCATGATTTAGCACTTAGGTAGTTAATTTTAGCGCATCGATGCTGAATTTTAGCGCCTAGAATGTTCTAGCGCTTTGATTTGGTGAATTAGCACATCTATGGTATGTTTTAGTGCTTTGGTAAAGCGACACTTTGATGGACTATTTTAGCGCATCGTTGCGATAAAACAATGCTTAGGATAAAGTAGCACTTCAGATGCCTGTTATAGCGCATCTGAGCGCTGAAATAGCGCTTCAGATAAAATAGTGCTTTGAATACTTATTATAGTGCATCCAATTGATAAAGTAGCGCTTTTGAGTTTTAGCACTTTGGATGCCTATTTTAGCCCATCCATGTCAAAATTGCAGATTTTGACTTAGTTAACCTTGATTTTGTCAATTTCGATCATGTCCATTCTTCGGATTGGTATGATTGATAATCCAAATTCTTGATGTTGGATTCATTGATTAAAATAAGACTTACTCTCATGATAGGCGAGAAGAAATCCTATTTGTGATGATCCTCATGATAGGCGAGAAAATGATTCAATATCTGATAATCCTTATGATAGGTGAGATTAGATAATGTTTGATGAACCTCATGATAGGTGAGGTTTGTTGATGTTTGTTCTTGAATTTTGATTGAAAATTCATACCAAAGTTTGATTAGATCTGATAGTAGAATGACTTGATTTCTTGACATAGTATACTGATTGTAGATTTTTTATTGTGATAGGAGGATCTGGGTACTCTCTAGATGCGAGAGCAATTTCTTTCGACTACCAATTTGACACCTCATCTGACTCCAGATGAGATTCAGATTATAGGTCGATGTGGCCTCACTAGTTTACTTGACATGCCCCAGACTAAGATTAATCAGGGTCTCCTTACCACTTTGGCTGAGTGGTGGCACAGTGACCATAACACTTTCCATCTGCCCACTGGTGAGATGATGGTCACACCCAAGGATGTGTGGCGGATTTTGCATATTCCATTTATGGGGGAGATTTTAGTATATGATTCTCATCAGGCTAGTAGGAGAGATTCTCTCCACATAGTGTTTCAAGATCAACACATTGCAAGTCTAAGTGTCTGATGGAGGATGATTGCTAATGCATACACTTCACTACTAGTAGTGCTTGTTGGATTCATTGGAGGTTTACTTTTCCCTGATCGCAAGTCAAAGGGATTCTTCATGGGTTGGGGCCAGATTCTAGAGAGCATGGTCGTACATGGTATGAGATACACGTGGGGGATGTGTATGCTGGCACATCTCTACCATGACCTTCATTCAATGGTTTACTTGGGGGCACGAGGTTTATCAGTAGGGATGACCTTGTTACAGGTGTGGGCATGGGAGCATTTTTCCATTGCTCGACCATTTCCAGTTTTGGACAGACCGTATGTGTTTCGGTATAGAGGTAGACTTACCCAAGCTCGGATGGGTAAGTTGGAGCACTGGAGATGATTTTTTGATGATACAGAGAGTGTTGTCTAGCGGCCGTACTTAGACTGCGAGCAGTGGGACGAGGATGACGCTGTCCTTGGTTACCTTTGTGATTTAATGTACCTGATTGGTAGGACACCCTTTGTATTGGAGAGATGTTTTTTACAATGGGTGTACAGATAGTACGACATTTTTTAATGTATGCCATAAGGAGTAGCCCACTATGCCCAGTGACGGAGTGATGTACTTGATTGGGGGCCATGCCTATCATACAAGACCATAGTAGAGGGGTACAGGGTTCTATAGCCATCTACTTGGGATATGCATAGGGATATTTCCAAGGCACTTGTGATAGAGGAGTATGCAACATTTTTGGCATTCACTCCACATCCTCGCATCAACATTCTAGAAGAGCCAATGTCGTTACCCATTGAGGAGGATGTTGCCGAGGGTTCAGAGGATAGTGGGGGTGATACTCCATCAGGCAGTAGTATTGAGAGTGGCAGTGACGACAACAGCAATGGGGATGATAGTGATGGTGGTAGTGGAGGTGGCAGAGGGGTTGGACCAGTTAGTGCTAGTCCTTCATCTAGTAGGCCTCGCAAGAGGTGAGCAGAGGCAGTACCATCAGTTGATTACCAAAGATAGATTGTAGGTCTTCAGACATAGGTACAGATGCTATAGGAATAGTTGGTACAGGCCCGGGGTTTGTTGGTTTAGATGTAGACTTAGATGCAAACCCAGGCTTAGGCCCATGCATTGGCACTAGCGTAGGTACATGGACAGTTGGCTGTTGTTCAGACTTAGGTTGTCACCTTGACAAACGAGCAAGATAGTGCTCGATAGATTGTCGAGAGGGCATAGGAGATGATCGAGACACTCTAGAGAGTAGTTGACGATACCTCTGTGGTAGATTATATGAGAGAGATTCTACGAGCTGGATGAGAGGTAGAGTTCTACACGGGTAGATACACTGATGCAGTGCCTACTGATCGTAGATTCAGTTATGCCCCATCGAGATCCTGTCAGACTCGCAACCGGACAGTTAGTGAGTGTGTGACACAACATCCTCGAGGAGATCCCAGAGATCTTGGTCCTTTCGGGGGTGGTGGTGGTACTGGTCTTGTTGGACCCGCACATTCTGGCAGTAGCAGATCATAGATGCTATTGTGATTTTGAGATATTATTTTCGAGACATGATGTATACTTCGAGTTAGCTCATTTTTGGATGATGTATCTTTATTTCAGACTTCATTGTATACTTGACTTTGATAATATATATATGAGATGCAATTGATTACTATTGATCTATGATGGTTTATGATTCCTATGTGATGGATGCATTTATTATGTGATGATGTATCTTTATGATGTTCTATATGAATGTTTTTATTTCAATGTAATGATGCTATGATAAA